>CAWUFW010002341.1:0-235000 GCA_963921515.1 Calotriton arnoldi | reverse complement strand
TCTTAGTTTTATCTCTCGGAGTACCGGCACTTCTCTATTGCCGAGGAGAGTACCGGTACTCATGAAACGCTGGTGCTGGCGGCCTGTCTCTGACAGCCAAGGCACTTCTGTAGACCTGAGCCGAGCCCCCGCTGAACTATTCAGCTTGGGCTCATCTGCATACCGTCGGGGTGTTCACCATCATGCTGTGTTGCAAACGTAGAAATTGAGCCAGCCCGGTGACAGCGCTATTAAGAAACCGTGGGAGGTAACCAGGTTCAAATGGCTTTAATCCCACCTGATTCTTTTGTGTAAGTGTCTGCTTATGTTTGTCTGTTTGCCTGTGATTGTTTTTGTGTGAGAGAAATACGAGAGAAAGGGGAGAGAATAGAGACAATCTTGGAAGGTATATTAAAGAAAATGTGTGGAATGCTTGTGTGTGCACGTCTGCTTGTTTCTTTCTGTGTCCCTCGAGAATATATTGTATAACAGTATTGATGTTGCAAATATTAAAAAACAAAGAAATGTTAAAATATCACCGCGTTTGGCTTTCGTTGTGTAATGAGTAAACAAACCTTCTTTGTTTATTGAAAGACATTTCTCATGTGTTTTGGTATGTGCTGCAAGTAGTATAGAAATCAAGAAGTATCGGCATGACCTCCTAAGCCCCGCCCCCAAGTCCCGCCCACTCGCCACATTTAAATGAGTACCTGCACTATTTTTCCCCCATTTAAAGCACTGGTGCTGTGTTGTGCAGTACACATAGAAACAGCAAATTGCCATTGATTGTTTATGTGCAGGAAGGTGACCCTTCAAAAAAAAAAATGACCTTTTGCAATTTCTATGTGTGCTGCAATGAGCACACATAAAAGTTACAAAACGTAATTTAAAGATTGTTTTTGTGCAGGACCTTCCTGCTGCACAATTGTTTATGTGCAGGAAGGGAGACCTTCCTGCACATAAACAATCTTCCCCTCAACGCAGACACCCTTGCACTGTGGTGCAAGGGTGTCTGCGTTGGCGCTAGGCTGCTAAGTTTAGCGCCAGCGCAGGGGGAAATGCAGGGCTGCACCATATTGTTGTAAATATGGTGCAGCCCTGCATTTCAGAAGTGGCGGAGCAAGGTGTTAAGCCAAGAAGGCTAACACTGCACTCCATCACTTTGTTGTAAATATGCACCTCAGTTTGTGTTTTTACATCTCCTGCTCTATTCTAGATTAGGACCAGCGTGTGGAGCCTGCATATCACAAGGTGGTGCTTCAGAGTATATCACTGGGAGGTTTTTGTTGCCGAATAAAATGCAGTGACTCGACTCTCATCCTTGTCAAGTGGAATGACGGCCCCCTGGTACTTTAATGTTGGTCCAACAGGATTTCATTTTTAGGTCTCGCCTAGCGATGCAGCGCAAAGCGCTGCTCGCTATAGGCGAGATCTATTGTTGTCGACTTGGGTCGGAAGGGGGACAGGACTTGTGCACGCGTACGGCAAGGCCTGGACAGGAGATTTGCACGCGTATGGTGCGAGCAGGAGTTGTAATAACGCCGCAAGCCGTACGCGTGCACATCAACTGTCTGTGCCGAAGCTTAACAGACAGGAGATGTGCACGCGTACGGCTCGCGGCGTTATCACAACTCCTGCTCGCACCATACGCGTGCACATCTCCTGTCCAGGCACGGCGTGCTTGCATGCATTATCAGCCGGTATTTAACCACCTGCAGGCTCCCGCTCAACCCCACTCACCGGCTCTTGTGGGGACTCTGCGCTGCTCCCCGGCTGGTCTCCTCGATGGCAGGGGGGACTCGCCTCTTCACCCAGTCACTCTTTGTGGCGCATCAACACGCGGGGCTCCGTCTTGCTCACAGGAGCCCCGCCTGAAATCCTGCTCCGGCCGCATCATGTGGCATTCACGAAGGCGGGGTGGGCTCCCGCCGGACTTCCTCTACTGCTTGCCAGTGCGGGGTGGGCTCCCGCCTCGCTTCTCCGACACGCGGGCTGCAACACGTGGGGCTCCCTCAGCTCACGGGAGCCCCGGACACTTCCGGCCGCGCGCTCCATGCCCCGCCCATGTCCCAGGCAAGGTTGCCTGACTTCCGGGTCGCGCTGAGAGCGGCCCGGAGAAGGCTTCCAGAACAGCTCGGGCTGCGGCGGCGAAACACGGGGTGGGCTCCCGCCTCACCAAGGCTTATAAGGCTAACCCAAGGCTTATAAGCAGCGGCATGAAGGGGTTAGGAAAAGAAATATATTGGTCAAGCACAACTTATAAAATGAGAGCTATGACGCTATAGCAGGGTCTAATTGGGAAATTTCTGGGTCACACATGTTTACCAAAATATGAACCATGTATAGATATGATACAGCCCCATAGAGCAAAAAATCTTTATTTACGCTTTAGACTTGGGGCCTGATTTCGAGTTTTGTGGACTGGGTTACTCTGTCACATATGTGACGGCTAACCCGTCACTGTATTACAAGGGCCATAGGATATAATGCACTTGTCATACGCCGGACGATATATATCCGTCATGTTTGTGATGGAGTAACCCGTCCGCCGAACTCAAATCAGACCCTTGCTTGTGAATCCTTTACTTATAAATGGCTAAAACAGCAGGGAGCAGGAAGGGACCATCGCCTGCTTGTAAGACAAGCGCTGAAACTGAAGATCATGTTTATTTTTTTCCCAGCATACTGTAATCCAAGAAGGATGGGGGACAGTGCCACTAGGTCTGACATTGGGACTTAGACATTACCAGGGCGCGCTAATGATCCTGCAGTCAGAAACGGCTGAACTGATGGTTGGACAATCCAGATATCGCCCATGGGCGTGGTCTATACCAAAGCACTTTATCAAAGGCACTTAATCACATTTTAATTAAGTATGCATCCTGTAGTCTATTGTTCGTTTAAATGTGACATGCAATTTTTAAGGTTTTTATTATTTTGTAATATGAATTTATTAAAAGTTTGTTGTAAGTTTTGAGGGGATATCCCGGAAATACTAGTAAACATTTGTTACTATTGCCCGATTTAATGCTACTTACTTTACTGAGCACAGAAAGGTGAAAGGCTGAGTTTGCCTTGTCAGGATTCAAACGCATAACATTCAGCATTAAATGTTCAACTCACTGAGCCACCCTAGATTATGCAACATGGGCACTGACGACTAGCAGCAAGCCAATGTCATGTGATGTCACTTCCTTTGATGTCATCCTATCAACGGCCGTGCAGTGTTCAATCTTGAGATGTTAGTCTGTCAATGTACCTTTGATGTCACTACCAATATCCGTACGTTTGTTTAATGTACGAGGAAGGTGCAGTGCTGTAATCTCTGTGCCAGTCCCCTGCACACCATGCTGTGCTGGGGGGGCAACTGCACAGGGAGCCCCAAAACCTCTAGGAAGACCCCATGCAGCACAAGGCCAATGGATCTCTGTGACATGTGGGAGACAGTAGGGCCCTTCAACACATTCTGCAGGGAGGCCCCATCATTTATAGCAACACCACTGCTCTGTGGTGCCCCTGCACTGGAAGGAGCTTGGTGACTGTGCACCAGTCCTGCTCTGAGTGTGACTCTACTCGCTCTGGGAAGATGGCTCCCTGCCCTCGCATGATTGTTGCTGGACTTCTGGAAGAGGTTGGAAGACGGGCTCCTGTGGGCCTCTAGAAGCCTCAAAGCATTGGCTAAGGTGGGCCAAGCTGTAGTGGGACTGCTTGTAATTAAAAAGCTATCCAGGCAGTGCCCGATCTGCAAGCATCCTTGTTCAAGGGGGGCTGTGGGGGCTACAGATTATAGGGAGACACATTCCAACGAGATCAGAGCCAAGCGGCCTTTGAGGGACCATCCCGTATTTTTATGGCATTATGAGATGTCGAGCTAGGGGAAGAATGCCTACCTACATTTTAACTCTGCACACTGAGTTGTCAAAAAAATATTGTTCATCTGCAAATTTTTAACATTCATGCCAAGGCGCAGCAACAATAGCACAATAAAAGCACACCTCCGGCCCTCATACTTACTTACTTACTTTTACCTACTACCCCTCCCGGGGTATAGGCCTTCAACCAGGACTCTACAGCCATCTCTGTCCGGGGCTTTTCTTTCAATCTGACTTCAGATTGACTTTCAGTCAGCCTTGAGGCCCTGTCACCAGGTGTTTCTTGGCCGCCCTCTTTTCCTTTTCCCTTGCGGGTTCTAGGTCAGGGCTTGCCTCGTGGTGTTTGATGCGGGCTTGAGAAGGGGTGACCTATCCAACCCCAGTGTCTTTTCATGATTTCTTCATGGGCAGGGAGTTGGAAAGTCTGCTGCCATAGGTTGTTGATGCTGATGGTGTTTGGCCAGCGGATTTGGAGGATTTTCCTCAGTCAGGTGTTGACGAAGGACTGGACTTTGTTGGTGGGGGTCACTGTTGTCCTCTCTGGCCCTCGTGCTCACCAGCAAAACACTACACTGCCGACCACATGACAAACACACTCTTCCATCCATCACATGTCCACAGAGTAGTGTGTTAACATGCTGTCCTCAAATGTAGTTTGGCGTCTCCTCAGGAGTATACGTCCTCTATCAATGTAACTGCAATACAACACTCTGGGGTATATTCACAAGAACGTGTGATAATTACCGCAAGAGTAGCGCAACGCAACTTTCAGCATCGCAGCCTATCGCGGGAAAATAACCCTGTGACAACGTGGAATTCACAACACGGCGGTAGCAAGCGATAGTTGGCCGACACCGCGGCCAATGCTCGCGATACAACCACCTCGACGGAGATAAAAACACAAACCACAACGCGAAAAAAGTAGCGATGGGCCAAAGCACGATAAGAAAACAGTGACAACCAGCGCGAGGGCAGCAATACTCACGCGCAATGCGGGAAAAAGCACAAGAACAGCATACGGAAAATGCCACAGAACAAAATACATCAACAGCGGAGTACCACAGATGCACCCTGGCCAACTGCAGAGGACAACATGCACACCACAACATCCAAGCACCGTGGAAGAACAGAACCTACAGGCACACCGCATGAAAGAGACCAGTGGCAGACAAATCAGAGCCGCAGGAGCGACACACCCACCGTGCAGCATACGCACATAAGCAGAAGTGCACCTCGACATTGACAACATCCCGGTACAAACAGCAACACCTCCAAAACTGAACACAGGACACAACTGGTTCGGAAAATGTGCACAACCTGGCAAATCACATCTGAAACCCCAGGGATATGTAACATGACAATGTACAATTCCAACCTGTAACCTGCAAATATGTTTTATTCACACATGCAGTGCAATTGGACATCTACTACTGTCCCATGAATGCCATGGACGGTCAGAATGTGACGTGCTCATGAGAAGTAAGTGTCAATGATGGAGTCCCTACGGGCCATTCCTGCCGCAGCTGCAGTGGGATGTGGGCCACCTGCCCCATCACCACCATCATCGTCCGGTACCTCTGGAACTGGGATCCATGGGGCCCTGGTGCGAACACAGATGTTGTGCAACACACAACATGCAACGATCATCTTGCACACGACGTCCGGGCAGTACAGGAGCTTCCCACCAGTGCCGTCCAGGCACCTGAAACATGACTTCAACACGCCAAATGTGCGTTCAAAGATGCCCCTGGTGCGTATGTGGGCCGCATTGTACTGCCTCTGGGCGGGTGTGTTCGGGTCCCGGAGGGGTGTCATCATCCAAGGGCAGAGTGCATATCCTTGATCACCTGTGACAGTGCAGGGAGAAAAGAGTCAATACTTGGTTCGGCAGGATGTGATGGCAGGCCCACCAATTCAGTGACGCCTGTGCTGGCTGTGTGTGGGGTGAGTGTAAGCAAGCCCTCAGGGAGTAGCTGGTGCAGGCAACTACACCAACAGTCATCAGGCACACAGACATGCAATGTCAGAACTACAAGGGGGGATGACTCAAGTGGCACAGGGCTAGTCGCCCCGGATGCACAGCGGCCGACACGGGCCCGACGCCATGGGACGCTGACCTGCGGGAGACTGGGGTAGGGTCATGAGGGCAGAGCAGTGCCTCACATGTGTCATGGCTGCATTTCGCATCTCCACACGTTCAGCTGTTGTGTGGCTGTGGTGCCATGTGAAGTCTGTATTGGGTGCAGGGGTAGCCCAGGATGACCATGGAGTGGTGTAGTCGTGTCTGGTAGGTGGTCGTGTAGTTTGACATGTCGGATGTGGTTTGGTCACATGTGCATCCCCACAGTTGTGCTTTGTGCGTTGGTGGCTGTGGGATGTGTGGTGTGTTGATTTGGTACTTACCAACGAGCAGTCCCGTTCCATATGTGCCATCCTGGAAGCGCTGGTTGATGATGGACTGTCGGAAGATGAAGGAATCATGCACACTGCCTGGGTAGTTGGCGACGACATTGGTGAAGAGTCCCCGGTGGTCCACTATTGCCTGCACATTGATGGAATGCGTGTGCTTCCTGTTGCGGTAGTGGTGTGCAGTATCTGCAGGGGGCACAAGTGGGACATGTGTGCAGTCGATTGCCCCCAACACGGCCGGGAATCCGGCTATGGCGTAGAAGCCTTGCTTAGTCTCCAGCTGTTCCTGCGCAGTGTTGGGGAAGTGAAAGTACTGGGGTATGAAGCTGATGATGGCATCCAGGACAGGTGTGATGAACTTTGATAGGGCTGGCTGTGAGACCCCTCCGACTCTGGCAGTTGTTGGTTGGAAGGTACCAGAGGCCAACAGGTGCAGCACTGCCAGCAGCTTTGTCTGCGGAGGGATGTTTGTTCTCCGCTGTATTGGGACCGTCAGCCTGTGGGCGATGTGGGTCATGATGCGTAGGATGGTTGTCCTTTTGAGCCTGTAGTGGGCAATGACTTCCGCGGGCGTTAGGTCTGTGAGAGTGGTGCGTTTTCGGTAGGTCCGCTGTCTTACTCTACGCTGCCTATGTGGTGGTCTGGGGGGCGGGTCCGGGTCCTGGGGGTGGTGGCGGTGGGTGTTGTGGCCCTGTTGGGGCTCCGAGCTGCATGATGAGTAGCTCCATGGCGTCGTTTGTTCTTCGGGTATGGCTGTGTGCGGGGCTCCGTTGCCTACTGCAGGTAGACGTCCGTCTTCACACCTGCTTGAGGCAGGTGTTAAATACCTGCGGCTACCGCAGCTTATCGCCTGTTTTTGGTTCGCTTCGCTGTTCTGTCAGTTCGTTGTGAAAGTGGTGGTGTTGTTTTTTCGTGTGTTTTTGCACGGGAACGCCTACTCTGCATCTCATTAGGGTTAGTTGGTGGTGTCCGCCGTGGTGTTAGATTTTGGGGCAGTTATCGCGGGAATACTGGCGTTGTCTGCAGTTTGCACCAGCTTGTGAATGGGGTGTTAAATCTATCTCCACTTTTGTTGCGTTAAGGTGGAGATAAATCAGAGTTGAATCCTTGTGAATATGCCCCTCTGTGTCATGGACAGCAGAACAAGAAAGTCACTTTACACGCACTTTGCATGGCTGCCCCTCGTAAGAAGCCAAGAGGTGTTCGTTTATTGTGTTAACACATGCAGCGTAAGCACTTTAAAGCTACACATGAAACAAAAGTCGGTCTGTTGTTAAGGCTGCTTAGACTTCAGTAGAGTTTTGCTTTTGTTTCTATTGCAAATAAAGTGGCAAGAGAGCCTTCATTAGAGTTATTCTGTAGTTTCTAAGATGTGGAAGGAAAGGAAGGAATATAAAGAAGGCTCCCTTCCCACCTGAACTTCTTTTGACTTAAAAATTAAAAAATAAATAGAGGCTGACATTGAAGGCCAGGGAGCCTTAAGTATAGTGGGGCATATTTACAAGCCCCTTGCGCCACTTTTGCGCCGCCGTTGCGTCACTTCTGTGACGCAGCGGCGGCGGAAAGCCAGCGCCATGCTGCGGGAGTATTTACAACGTGACGCATCTAGGGAGATGCGTCACGTTGTAAGCCTTGCGCCACATGAAACCTGCGTCAGGTTTCATGTGGGCGTTCTGGCGCAGGGGGGCGTTCCGGCGCAGGAACGCCTCGGAAAAGTGGCTGAGTGAAATCTACAAGATTTCACTCAGTCACTTTTCCGACCCCGCTGCGTCAAAACCTTGCGCCTGCTTGAAGCAGGCATAAGGCTTGACGCACCATGTTAGACATGGGCATGGTTGGCACAGTGCTGGAGTTACGTCGCGCCCGCGACACAACTCCAGCACTGCACTAACGTTACGGCAGCAGATGCGACACGCATCTGCATTTCCTTGCACCATGATGCGCCGCATTGTAAATGCGGCGCATCCGTGGTGGCGCAAGGATTGAGATGCGTGTCGCATGTTTCCTGGCGCATGCCTGCTGATTTGCAGGGATGCGCCAGGAAACGTAAATATGCCCCAGTGTTTCTATAACACAAAACACCTAAAAAAAAACGGTCCCGGCATCCATTATGAAAAGCCACTGGGAGGGAAGAGTGGGTGGAAGGAACAAGGAAAACACAGGAGAGAGAAGGTGTGAGTGAGAGACAAGAGGATGGCAAGCGGGGGCAGGAGAAGCACACAAGGGAAGGAGAAGGGGCAGGAGTGAGATAAAAGTGAAGGGGAAACAAGGAATGTCCCTGGAAGAAGGCAGTGGTTGCAGGGATCAGAGCCAGACACACAGGAGTAAACCAAGAGCAGATGATACAGGGGTCTGTAGCTGTAAAGTAGCCTCACATATAGTTCCTTGCAAGCATTTGAATGGAGGCAGAAGGAATCATCTAAACAGTAACAGCATTATGTGTGATTCGAATACTCCACTCAGCTCAGCCAAGACGTGAATAACATGGACTGGTCCAGTCAAAGAAAGACAACGACTGAAAGGGTCGATCCAAACCCCACTCTATTTACATTGTAAGAAATAGGTCTGTGCGGCAGCTGTGCTTTAAAAACCCAGACCTACAAGCGAGGTTTCCTTGGCTCATCATAATATATGCCTACGTTCAGACAACGCTATGCAGCAAAAAACAGAAGGCGCATTTCACTCATGGTTTACTTCAACGTTTGAAGCAACAGTGCTGTTGGTGTTGAGAATATTGGACATATGGGATGAGACGGTAAGTTCAGTACAAAGCTCTTAGAGTGTAAAAGACTAGATAAATATGAAAGGTATGAGCTGCCATCACTACCACCGGGCTCATCGCCTCACTAAAAAAGTACCTATGACATTCAAGTGGTGCCCCATCTACATCCTCCTAAAAAAAACGCATCCTCACGATTACCAGTCTCCGCCCCTTTTAAAAATATCCCACAACTGTCCGTTTTTACCACCCTGGAACTATGTATGCTTCATCTTGGCCCTACCGACCTTACTTGTCCATCTTGGCACTGCTAAAATGTCTTGGGCATAATGGACCTACACGACCCACCACCTACCTTGCCCCCTTCACCTTGGACCGACTCGCTCTGCTTCACCATCCTGGACCTAGCAGCCCTTCTTGTCTATCTTGGAATTACCAATCTTTCTTCACCCTGGACCTGCCTGTCTTTCACCATCCTGGACCAAACTGTCCCTTTCCATCATGGTTCTACCTGCCCTTATTGACCATCCTGGACCAATCAGCCTTCCTTGCCCATCCTGGAAGTACTTGTTCTTCGGAGTGCCGGCTCCATTGCTCTAGCTGTCCTCCTGGCTAATGTTGACACCCTGATCAAAGCCAAGTCTCCTCTTACTTCCCTTCCCAAAAGCAATAAACCTAACAAGAAAACTCTAATACCTTTTCCCAAGGGGCATTCTTACCTCCAGGAAACATTCTTCCTTGGTGGAATATTTCTGACCCAAACCCACAAAGGTAAACTTACACCTGAAGTCTAAGTTTAGACCTGAAGTTTAACTTTAGACTTCAGGTCTAAACTTAGGGCTGATTCACAAAGGTAAAGTTAGACCAAATGTCTAACTGAGACAAAAAGTCTAACTTTACTATTTTTCGGTATTCACAAAGGTACGTTACTACTAGTACCCTTACTACTAGTAAACTTACTAATGGTAAATTTACTACTAGTAAAATTACTTGTAGTTAAGTTACTAGTGGTAACTTAACTTTGTGTATACTGAAAAGTAGTAAAGTTAGACTTTTGGTCTAAGTTAGACTTTTTTTCTAACTTTACCTTTGTGAATTGGGCCCCATGGTTCCCTTTCCCAAAACCACACACCTACAGGTCCTACTAATCCCATTTCCAGCGTTTGATGTTCTCCCACCTCCTGCCTTCATCATCTTCTTCCTCAGCTCCCTGTTTGGCCATCTGAACTCATGTCCTCCAGCCCCCCACAGCAGCGTTTTGCTTCTTCAAACTTGCAGCCTCTTTTCTTTTCACTCATATGGCCTGGTACGGCCTAAGTCCCCCTTTACATTAAACCCAAGACCGCCCTTGGATGTGGACTCCCACCCTCCTCCAAGGCAAGCACTTCAAACCACACTGTTTTGGATTAGGGGGAGTAACCCCCCCGGCCGTATTTTATTACAAAATTAATAAACCTTAAACTTGTTATTTACATTATGTACAATTACGCAGAAAGTCCAGATACATTGATAGGTACAAGATGTTACTTGGCTAACCTTAACATGTTTCTAATGCAGAGCCATTCCTACCGTAATCTAAAAGATGAATATACTTTACTTTCTGCGTATCCCTGCTAGAGCCTACGGCAAGGTCAGTGACTGGCAGCCCCAGATCCCGGTAAAACTACAAAGACTCCACTGGAGTAAGATTGCGAAGGGGGTCCAGCTTATCGGACGGATATCTCCCCCGGGCCCCCCCTACGCCCTGAGCCTTAACTCCATAACGGGGGACTGCAATTCTGCATCCTTCCGCCCTGGTGCGCATGCGCGTGCGGGGGTGGCCGACCAGCCTACTGGAAAGAGTGACTCCCTGGCCCCCGCACCCTTTCAGCCTACCGACCGGCTGTAACTGCCCCTGGAGTTCCATGGTGCTGGCCGCTAAGGACCGAAAACTATGCTTACCAATCATTACCTTACCGCCACCGGCCAGAATAGTTGCCCGACTATCTGGCCTCCCCCTCTGCTCACCCAGAAGGTCATGTCCTGCGCCTTGCGCCCTCTAACCATGCTATGATGTCTTCCATGAAAACCTGATTCCCTTTGGTTGAGAGGTGAACCCCATCCTGCAAAAAGAACTGCTCGCCCCGGATGTGCCCATGTCCTATTGACTTCAGTTTGGGGGTCCTGAACAACTTCTCCAACTTAGTGTTGATCCGCTTTACCGCGTGATTCAACGCTCTTATTGACTCACCCCCTCTCCACTGAAACCTTGGAATCATGTGAGAACAGACTATCATGGCATCGGGCACCTCTTCGCCAACCATCCCACCTCTGTGAGCAGGTCCTCGATGACCACCTTCCGCCCCAGGTGTACCAAGTCATTACCACCTAAATGCAAGATCCAGATTGCAGGTGGCCCCTTACTTTCTTTTAAAGCGCGGGTTCACCAGCTCCCTGAATTGCCCAATGCGCAGTCCACCCTGGCCATGGAACACTATTTTTGCTCCCAACTGACGCGCCCTGGCCTCATGGGCCCCTGAAAAGAAAGCTTTTAGGCGATGAACATACGAATGGCATAAGATCCAGACCTCTTGATCTTCTTGGGCCCAAGAGTGAACTTGGGCCATAACCTGTGCGGTTCATTCGTGAACCGTTGACCGTCGTCCCCCTGAGTGACAAGGTGACGTCTTTCCTCTGGGATGGTGGACCGATGCAAGCTTCTCTCCTGAGTCACAGGATGAAGAAACTGCAAATAAATCAGGAAAAAGGAACCAACCGTCAGTGCATCGCCCTACCAGTGGCTAAAGCATATGCAGTCGCACATAGCGCTTGTAACAGTTAGAGGACCACCTACCGATCCTTTTAACCTGTTCCTCTTTCAAACCCCTGGCCACTGCTTCTGTGGCAGCCCCGATCCTAAAGGAGTGAGTCCCAAAGTTAGCTGACTCCAAACCAGCGTTCTGCATGGCCAAACCCATGACCCTCCTGAACTGGAACACAGTGAGAGGTGAACCATCCCCAGGGACTAGAAGTGGCCCCGCCGTGGCCCACGTTCGCTGTGCCATGAAGGCCTCCAGCCTGGCAACAGGCCAGCATGTACTACCTACAGCCCTGTGGAGCACTATGCCCTCGCCCCTTCCTTCCTGATCAGTCATGGACCTAGGCAGGGAAATCAGTACAGAGTTCCTGTCTATCTGGACGTGTCCCACTTGCAGACCCCCTGCCAGTCCCTTTTGTTTCTCGTCACTAGCTCCCCTACCCTGAAAGCGCCATAAAATGCCAGGCAGAACGCTGCTTGAAAAAGAGTAGCCTCCCTTGCAGAATTACAAACTCGCTGCAGAGCTTCCATCAGTTTAGCTAGTGTTTGTAACCCTATGGGTCTTCTCTCATCGGGCTGCACCCCTTGCAAGCGTTGCCACCCCTTCAAAGCCTTTCGCACTACAAAATTGCCCGTTGGATCCCCCTCGCCCTTAGCCTTAGCAAAAAAGGAGGTGGCTGTAATGTGACGCCTAGCCACCACCACTGAGCGCCCCTCGTCCCTCATGAACCTCAGATAGGGGACCACCGACCCTGGGTCGTGCCATTTGTATTCCCAATTGTCCCCCAAAAACTGACAATATGACCAGAACACCCCTTCGTAAGCTCTCCTGGTCTTGGGTGCTAGGCTAGCTGCCACGAGGTCCTATAATTGGGGGCACCAAGCTGCCAAAGTTGTTCTGGGAAAGGTGTTGGGTTCTCCGCTGCTTCTGGGAGGTGGGACCTGAATACCTGCATCTTAAAACGAGAGAGTGCGTCAGCGGCATGGTTTAATATACCCGGCACGTGTTTAGCTCTAAAGAGTAAATTCAGTTTCATACACCGCAACACAATCTCCTTTAATAATCGCAGGATCATTTTGCACTTTGCCGCTTGGTTATTAATACACTCCACCACTGCCATGTTATCTGACCAGAATATCACAGACTGATCTCTCAAGTGCTCTGGCCAAACGGACAGTGCCACCAGGATGGGGAAGAGCTCAAGGAAGCTTATGTTGCTTGTGATCCCAGTGTCTATCCACCAGCCCGGCCAGCGCCGCGCAATCCATTTTGACCCCAGGATAGCACCGAACCCTTCGCTACCCGCCGCATCTGTCATCAAACCCATCTCGGGACTGGACCTGGACGGGCTAAGCCACACCACCCTACCATTGAAATCACGCAGAAATGCCTTCCAAATGAGCAAGTCCTGCTTGACCTCGCCGGATAGCCTGGTGTGATGGTGCTTCTCCTTGAGCCCTGACATAGCCTGTGCGATGGTGCGTGAAAATGGGCGTGCCATTGGAATTATGCGCAGTGCAAAATTCAATTGCCCTACCACTTGTTGCAATTGATGCAGAGTGACCTTCTCTCTAGCAAGGCAGTGCTGCAAGGCTGTCCCAAAATTCGCCACCTTCCCGGCAGGTAACCTAGACATCCCCTGTACTGAATCCAACTCAATACCCAGGAATTCAATCTTTGTGCTAGGACCCACCATCTTACCTGGTGCCAGTGGCACGCCGAAATCCTGCATGAGTGCACAGAACCTCCCCAATGCTGCGCTGCAATCCCCTGATCCTGGCGCCCCCAAGAAGAGGAAATCATCGAGGTAGTGTAACAGCCATTGATGGCCCGTGTCCCGCCTAAAAACCCACTCCAAGAAAGAGCTAAACTTCTCAAAGTAGGCACATGAGACTGAACAACCCATTGGCATACACTTGTCCACGTAATACTTCCCCTGGAATTGGAAACCCAACAGGTGAAAATCCAGTGGGTGCACCGGCAATAAGCGAAAAGCTGACTCAATGTCGTACTTCGCCAGCAACGCCCCTTGACCCAGATCTCTAAGCATGTCGACTGCCTGATCAAAAGATGCATATTTTACACTACACAACGTGTCTGCAATCGCCTCATTCAAGGAACTCCCTCTGGGTGCCGAAAGATTATGAATCAATCGGAATTCGCCCTTCTCCTTTTTGGGAACCACCCACAGTGGTGAGCAAACAAAGTCTTTCATTGGGACATCGTCAAACGGAACTGCCACTCTGCCCAGCCTAACTTCCTTTTCAATTTTTGCTGCTGCTACCCCCTCATTGCTCCTAACTGAAAGTTGGTTCCTGCAATGTGTGACCCCCATGTAACCCGGCACCGGGATCCTAAAACCATCCAAAAACCCTTCCCTGATCGTCCTTGCAGCGTCTGGGCTATTGTACATGTTCAACCAAGGTATCATGGCACTAAGATTTATGGGGGATCTGGCTTTTGCAAGGGGCGCTTTCTCATTCCTGTTTTTTAACTCCCTTTTCTCTGGACTTTTTAAAGCATTTAGATTCGGGGTGTGATGTATTGCCACAGAATGCACAGTTATGCTTGAATTTACATGTGCCCGCGGCTCTAGTACAAGTTCGCCTATTGAAGTCAAAGCACACCCCCTTTTTTCCTGTGCCCCCGCGTTTCCTGAGGTGCCCCCCGCGTTCCCTGATGGGCCTGCACGAAAGGGCTGGAACCTGACATTGTCCTGCGCCTGTCCCCGGTGGTTGTCTGATGACCCTTGGACTAAGTGGTTCAAATGAATGAACATGTCCGTTTGACTCCATCCTAACGATGGATCCATTGCCTTCGCCCTCCTAAATTCTTTGTCGTATTCCTTCCACCCATTGCCCCCATACCTGGCATGAGCAGTAGTAATTCTATTTTGGTAACACGCCATCTCTGACCCCAAAGCAGGAAAACGTTCAAGCATGATTGCCATGTAGATCGTAAAACCTTGCACCCAATTAGCTAAAGTCTCTTCGACCCTGTATTTTAGAATTATGTTAGCCCACTCTCCTAGGGTGCGTCCACTCTTTGTTTTTCTTAGCTTCCTCCCTCTCTGCCTCATCTATTAACAGAGAAAACATACTCACATATGCCCCCCTCCAAATTTTTTCCTTTGTTTCCTGTGACAAGTGTCGCCCCAACTGGTCTCTATCTGAGCGCAGTTCCCCCAAGCCTAACGGTGGCAATGGTTTGGATATACCTGTTGGTGCTGCTGTGTCAGCCGCCTTCGGAGCTCCTGGATCCACTGGTGCGCCTACAGGTGTTGGACCTCCACCACCACCTACGGGTGCCGCGCCCACAGGCGTTGCACCCCCCGCTGGTACTGCCGGCCCAACATTCGGCTTAGCTTTACCCAGCTGTGCCATGATTTGCCTGGCCCTCTCCATTGCATCCCCCCCGCTGCTAGATGCCCCCGCTGCGGGGGACCAATTCCCAACTGTCTCGAGCCACGGGAGCACTGCTGCCAGATTGGACACGATATCTGGCGTGAC
Source organism: Calotriton arnoldi (assembly GCA_963921515.1). Classification (NCBI taxonomy): domain Eukaryota; kingdom Metazoa; phylum Chordata; class Amphibia; order Caudata; family Salamandridae; genus Calotriton; species Calotriton arnoldi. Next base: position 219,714 of record CAWUFW010002341.1, on the reverse strand, counting down.
CCCCCCTGCGCCTCCCGATAGAGGGACCGATGGGGCCTGTGGCTGTTCCCCTACCGGCAACGCGGGTGATGGTGTAACAGGCTCAGCATTACCCTGCGGGTTCGGCCTTGGAACAGTTGGCTGAGGTATCCCCTCCCTCGGAGCCGGCCCTGGGGCACCCCCTGCCCCTTTCCCGCCAGATCTGGGCCTACTTCTTTTGGGTAAAGGCGGGGAGAAAGTCTTAGTAGGTACTATTTCTCGCCTGGGCCTCCCTTCCTCCCCCTCAGGACCATCCACCTTCTCCTGTAATCGCGTCAAAGCTTGACCCATAACCTGAACCTGCTGCATCAGGGCTTCAAGCATAACATCCGTGCGTGAACGCTTTTCATTCCGCTTCACCTTAGGGGCCATTGCGGATAACTGGTGTTTCTGAAGGTACTATACAGCCACCCACACCACCGCAACCCCTTGCGCACCGGTCCGGGACACTGCCCAAACCCTTACCCGGTAGTAGTAGCAGCCACCAGCCAGCCCTTGCACCCTCAGAACCAGAGCCACGGCCACCAGGTAGCCCAGTGGGTCAGGTGAGTATGCCTCCAACCCGCGTGGCTCCCGGAAACGATGGAGATGCTGGCTTGCCTGCGCTGCCCTCACCGATAATTCAATGGGCCTCCTCCGTCAATTGTTAGCAATGCCCTTGAAGTGTGCCAGGAAAACAGTCACCCCCACGCTGTGCTGCCTATTCTTCCTGGAACTTCTGCAATTTGAAGAAAGAAAAGACTTTTGATTTGGCAACAGACAGAAAAACTGCTGAAAAAACGAGGGCGCTTTCGAACCACCACAATCCCCAACAAGAAACACAGCAGCTTGTAAAATCGCCGATCTAGCGCAGCCGCTCCTATGCTAAGGAGTTCAATAGCGGTGCCCTTTACGCGCGGTGCACAAAAAAAAAAAGAACACAACTGGCTGCAGATGCGTGCACTCTACAAGACCAATGCGTGTCTTTGAATCCTTTTAAAATCTATTGCGCGCCTCTCTGCACCGCAAAACCGCTGACCGCTGCCAAATATGCAATTATGCCTGTACCCTGAAACGAAAACCCAGCTGCGTACCCCGGCGCTCGTCCCGAAACCAGCGCGTGGCCTTTAACGCTCAGACGCGCGCTCACACCTCGCTCAAAAACAGCTGACCGCCTCAAATTTGGACGCGCTTATTAAACCCAGTGCGCAGTTACTTCCCACGGCCAGCGCGCGTGTACTTAACCGCTGGCAACCCTGGCCGTACAACGCCGATCTCCTCCCTTTGTGCCGCCGCTCACAGTCGCTGCAAAAAACTCCTCCGCTGCCTTCCAGCTGATAGCGAACCACTCGAAAACAGTTCAGCAAACACCGCCGCTTCGCCCGCCGAGTCGAACGCTGCCACCACCCTCCGCGATCTCGCGACCTGCAAAAAGAGAGAAAGAAGAAAAGCTCGTTACGGGCCTCTGGTGGCCCGACCCGTTGTAAATGCTGGCGGCTGGGGGGGCGAGAAACAAGAGACTGTTCTCGTTCCCCCCAGCCTATTTAAAGGGGTGTACAGGGCAGACCGGTCTAAACCGGCCTGCCCCTACGTTACAGCTTCGCGCTGAACCGGAAGCCCTAAAGTGCTTTCGGTTCGCGCCCCGACCGGCCCACGCTATTGGCCGCCCAGGGGAGATGGGGTGCCGCGTCATTAGTGCGCGCGGCGACCCCCCCACCTCCTCTAAGCTGGGGGACCGGCGCAACCGCCATAATGGCGGCACGCTCGAGTCCGAGCTTAGCCTGCCCAGGTCTTCGTTCTTTCTGAAGCCATTTTTGCCAGAAAAATCTTTAACTCCAAAACTATGTCACTGCTCATTTTCACCCATTGCAGAATCCGTCCTAGGCAGATAAGCATGCGAAAGAACAGAGACAAAAGTGCTGGAACAAAAACCCATATGTCTTACAGCTTCCCTTTTCTCTAATTTACTGCTCGTACTGTCACTTCTCACTTCCACTCTACTGTATCATACACACCTCTGCCCTTTAAAGCCACATCTTTCCCCACGCTCTCCACTGTGCCTCACCCAGTGTCTCCCAGTTGTGGCACTCCCCCCACATCCACCGAGCATCAAGCACATAACTACAGTGTCAGCAATAGGAACCGTGGTTATGGCTAAGTTGGGACCTGTGTAGAAAATACACTTATAATGTATTAATACTTGTGGGGCTCTTTGACAAACCTGCAATGAATCTGGCAGACACATGGCTCTTACAGCTCAAGTTCTTCATTTAAAATGTCATTCAAATTGGTTGAGGTTGGGGGTGGGCAGCCTTATCTGGGGTGAATCAAAAGTGGCAGGAATGTTTGCATTTGATTGAGGCAAATGCAAAATGAAAGAAGACCACGCGCCCCATGAACTTAAGTCCGAAGAGGCCTTTTTAAAAATCTTTTGTATGTTTGCTTCATTAGTTTGCAAATTAGCTGCAAGTTTGGATCAGAGAAGAGGATTTTGAAAAACAATTACATTGTGAGTAGATGAGAGGGATATTTTCCTGTTGCCATTACTGCTTCCGTGGCACTGATAGAGTGGATTGGCACAGCCTGACTGGACAGCCCTGGCAGAGATATTTTTGTTGCGGCTGCCAGTCTGTAATACGGGAACCTGCTGCAGCTATTCGTGGTTCGAGATTCATAAAAAACAAAAAGGTTCAGGTATCAGGGAGTGTCCCGTGACCAAAGGCAGTATTGGGGGGTGGGGGGAGGTGTGACTAGAGAGAAGCATTGTGCACTTAAAGTTTAACTGTTTGTTGAAGTAGCCGCATGAAAGACGTGTACGTCCCTCTCTTCATTTCTAGACCAGCGAATAGTCACGGATCAATCAAGCAGTGAAAAAACAAATTGTGAAGAACACATGTGGGCGCTGGGGAAACGGCCCTTAATCTGAAGAAGGGTGGATGAAGATTATCACAGGACAGACTCTCTCTCTCTCTCTCTCTATGTATATATATATCAGGCGCGGCCCGTGGTAGGAGTGCCGGTCGGGCGGTGACGTGGGGCGGGGGAGGGGCAGGGTGGGGGGTAGTAAACTACGGATTAAGGCCGAATACAGGTAAGTGAACATTTAAATAAATAAAACGAATTTCGTTGCGCGCACTGCATCGCATTTGGCGTAATTTAGTAGTAATTCTATTTTGGTAACACGCCATCTCTGACCCCAAAGCAGGAAAACGTTCAAGCATGATTGCCATGTAGATCGTAAAACCTTGCATCCAATTAGCTAAAGTCTCTTCCACCCTGTATTATAGAATTATGTTAGCCCACTCCCTAGGGTGCGTCCACTCTTTGTTTTTCTTAGCTTCCTCCCTCTCTGCCTCATCTATTAACAGAGAAAACATACTCACATATGCCCCCCTCCAAATTTTTTCCTTCGTTTCCTGTGACAAGTGTCGCCCCAACTGGTCTCTATCTGAGCGCAGTTCCCCCAAGCCTAACGGTGGCAATGGTTTGGATATACCTGTTGGTGCTGCTGTGTCAGCCGCCTTCGGAGCTCCTGGATCCACTGGTGCGCCTACAGGTGTTGGACCTCCACCACCACCTACGGGTGCCGCGCCCACAGGCGTTGCACCCCCCGCTGGTACTGCCGGCCCAACATTCGGCTTAGCTTTCCCCAGCTGTGCCATGATTTGCCTGGCCCTCTCCATTGCATCCCCCCCGCTGCTAGATGCCCCCGCTGCGGGGGACCAATTCCCAACTGTCTCGAGCCACGGGAGCACTGCTGCCAGATTGGACACGATATCTGGCGTGACCCCCCCTGCGCCTCCCGATAGAGGGACCGATGGGGCCTGTGGCTGTTCCCCTACCGGCAACGCGGGTGTTGGTGTAACAGGCTCAGCATTACCCTGCGGGTTCGGCCTTGGAACAGTTGGCTGAGGTATCCCCTCCCTCGGAGCCGGCCCTGGGGCACCCCCTGCCCCTTTCCCGCCAGATCTGGGCCTACTTCTTTTGGGTAAAGGCGGGGAGAAAGTCTTAGGAGGTACTATTTCTCGCCTGGGCCTCCCTTCCTCCCCCTCAGACCATCCACCTTCTCCTGTAATCGCGTCAAAGCTTGACCCATAACCTGAACCTGCTGCATCAGGGCTTCAAGCATAACATCCGTGCATGAACGCTTTTCATTCCGCTTCACCTTAGGGGCCATTGCGGATAACTGGTGTTTCTGTAGGTACTATACAGCCACCCACACCACCGCAACCCCTTGCGCACCGGTCCGGGACACTGCCCAAACCCTTACCCGGTAGTAGTAGCAGCCACCAGCCAGCCCTTGCACCCTCGGAACCAGAGCCACGCCCACCAGGTAACCCAGTGGGTCAGGTGAGTATGCCTCCAACCCGCGTGGCTCCCGGAAACGATGGAGATGCTGGCTTGCCTGCGCTGCCCTCACCGATAATTCAATGGGCCTCCTCCGTCAATTGTTAGCAATGCCCTTGAAGTGTGCCAGGAAAACAGTCACCCCCACGCTGTGCTGCCTATTCTTCCTGGAACTTCTGCAATTTGAAGAAAGAAAAGACTTTTGATTTGGCAACAGACAGAAAAACTGCTGAAAAAACGAGGGCGCTTTCGAACCACCACAATCCCCAACAAGAAACACAGCAGCTTGTAAAATCGCCGATCTAGCGCAGCCGCTCCTATGCTAAGGAGTTCAATAGCGGTGCCCTTTACGCGCGGTGCACAAAAAAAAAAAGAACACAACTGGCTGCAGATGCGTGCACTCTACAAGACCAATGCGTGTCTTTGAATCCTTTTAAAATCTATTGCGCGCCTCTCTGCACCGCAAAACCGCTGACCGCTGCCAAATATGCAATTATGCCTGTACCCTGAAACGAAAACCCAGCTGCGTACCCCGGCGCTCGTCCCGAAACCAGCGCGTGGCCTTTAACGCTCAGACGCGCGCTCACACCTCACTCAAAAACAGCTGACCGCCTCAAATTTGGACGCGCTTATTAAACCCAGTGCGCAGTTACTTCCCACGGCCAGCGCGCGTGTACTTAACCGCTGGCAACCCTGGCCGTACAACGCCGATCTCCTCCCTTTGTGCCGCCGCTCACAGTCGCTGCAAAAAACTCCTCCGCTGCCTTCCAGCTGATAGCGAACCACTCGAAAACAGTTCAGCAAACACCGCCGCTTCGCCCGCCGAGTCGAACGCTGCCACCACCTCCGCGATCTCGCGACCTGCAAAAAGAGAGAAAGAAGAAAAGCTCGTTACGGGCCTCTGGTGGCCCGACCCGTTGTAAATGCTGGCGGCTGGGGGGCGAGAAACAAGAGACTGTTCTCGTTCCCCCCAGCCTATTTAAAGGGGTGTACAGGGCAGACCGGTCTAAACCGGCCTGCCCCTACGTTACAGCTTCGCGCTGAACCTGAAGCCCTAAAGTGCTTTCGGTTCGCGCCCCGACCGGCCCACGCTATTGGCCGCCCAGGGGAGATGGGGTGCCACGTCACTAGTGCGCGCGGCGACCCCCCCACCTCCTCTAAGCCGGGGGACCGGCGCAACCGCCATAATGGCGGCACGCTCGAGTCCGAGCTTAGCCTGCCCAGGTCTTCGTTCTTTCTGAAGCCATTTTTGCCAGAAAAATCTTTAACTCCAAAACTATGTCACTGCTCATTTTCACCCATTGCAGAATCCGTCCTAGGCAGATAAGCATGCGAAAGAACAGAGACAAAAGTGCTGGAACAAAAACCCATATGTCTTACAGCTTCCCTTCCCCCTTCGACGGCTTCCCTTTTCTCTAATTTACTGCTCGTACTGTCACTTCTCACTTCCACTCTACTGTATCCTACACACCTCTGCCCTTTAAAGCCACATCTTTCCCCACGCTCTCCACTGTGCCTCACCCAGTGTCTCCCAGTTGTGGCACTCCCCCCACATCCACCGAGCATCAAGCACATAACTACAGTGTCAGCAATAGGAACCGTGGTTATGGCTAAGTTGGGACCTGTGTAGAAAATACACTTATAATGTATTAATACTTGTGGGGCTCTTTGACAAACCTGCAATGAATCTGGCAGACACATGGCTCTTACAGCTCAAGTTCTTCATTTAAAATGTCATTCAAATTGGTTGAGGTTGGGGGTGGGCAGCCTTATCTGGGGTGAATCAAAAGTGGCAGGAATGTTTGCATTTGATTGAGGCAAATGCAAAATGAAAGAAGACCACGCGCCCCATGAACTTAAGTCCGAAGAGGCCTTTTTAAAAATCTTTTGTATGTTTGCTTCATTAGTTTGCAAATTAGATGCAAGTTTGGATCAGAGAAGAGGATTTTGAAAAACAATTACATTGTGAGTAGATGAGAGGGATATTTTCCTGTTGCCATTACTGCTTCCGTGGCTCTGATAGAGTGGATTGGCACAGCCTGACTGGACAGCCCTGGCAGAGATATTTTTGTTGCGGCTGCCAGTCTGTAATACGGGAACCTGCTGCAGCTATTCGTGGTTCGAGATTCATAAAAAACAAAAAGGTTCAGGTATCAGGGAGTGTCCCGTGACCAAAGGCAGTATTGGGGGGTGGGGGGACTAGAGAGAAGCATTGTGCACTTAAAGTTTAACTGTTTGTTGAAGTTGCCGCATGAAAGACGTGTACGTCCCTCTCTTCATTTCTAGACCAGCGAATAGTCACGGATCAATCAAGCAGTGAAAAAACAAATTGTGAAGAACACATGTGGGCGCTGGGGAAACGGCCCTTAATCTGAAGAAGGGTGGATGAAGATTATCACAGGACAGACTCTCTCTCATATATATATATCAGGCGCGGCCCGTGACAGGGTTGGGGTGATTGGCAGTAAGCAGTAGCGGTCACAACGAAATTCGTTTTATTTATTTAAATGTTCACTTACCTGTATTCGGCCTTAATCCGCAGTTTACTACCCCCCACCCTGCCCCTCCCCCGCCCCACGTCACCGCCCGACCGGCACTCCTACCACGGGCCGCGCCTGATATATATATATATAGAGAGAGAGAAAAGGGTGTATGAATATATATATTCATACATGTATCGCTAGAGGAGTTGGCCTAAAGGCTAGGGCGGTCAACCTCCAATCTGTGGAACTGGGTTCGAGTCTCGGCAATGACGCTGAACATCCTGTGATTCTGGGCAAATCACTTAATCTCCCCATGCCTAACAAAAATGAATGTGTCTGTCCTCATGTAACGCAACTGGTGCTATGTAAAGCGCTCCGATACCTTCGGGTCAAGTTCGCGCTATATAAATCTCCGTAAAATAAATAAAAAAAATGTATGTATATGATAAAACAAGCTCTTAAAAGGTGGGTGTTTCATATACAGAAGCAGCATGAAGAACCTTCCTCTCATATCACTTCCGGGTAATATGCAGAGTGCTACTCCGCCTACCCCTTGATCCTGTCTCTATTTGTCGGTGGAGGGGATCTCATCATTTTTAGTGCTTGGCTCTTTCAAATTAAATTGTCAGACTCTGTCTAATTACTGCTTTTTTTTATTAAATAGTTTTTGCCTCTAGTGTGCGGCGGGAGTGTCCCCTTAGGGTAGTGTTTCCACTCCTCTTTGCCACGGTGGAAACAGGGGTCCATTCTTTACTCTTCTGCATTTGAAGTTTGTCGCTCCACACTTCTATCCGTTCTGCAGCTCTTGTAACTTTCAAGATCCTCTGGTGAATGGGACAATAAATTGCGCAGAGCAGATGTGTGGTGTGGAGCCAAAGCAGGGACACAGGTTTGCTCCTTGGTGGTTACCATGTGTACCTTGAGCCTGGGATTTGTGTCGACTCTAAGGCATCCACTGGTGTGTGCCAAGATCCAGACCTTCACAATCCTCAGGATCTCTGGGTTTGCGTCATCTCTTCTAGCCCTGCGGCACGTGACGCAGTGGGAGGACACGGCTCAGCGTAGGGCTCTGGTGGTTCACTGCTGTGTGGCATTGCCACCGGAGTGAGCATCTGGACAATCCACATTGACACACACGTATTGTTATGTGCTGCTCATGAGTGTGGTAGCACATTAAAGGTTGGGTTGCCTTGGGTTTCAACCATCTCTGTGAAGCCCTGTGGGCGGAGGCCCTTGGTTCTCTTCAGCCTTCTTAAATTCTTCTCGGCATTTAAAGAAAGTATAACATTTGTACACATTTAGTGGCAGATGGTCCATGAGTCATGAAATGTTTATACTTTTTTGGGCAGGCCTGAATGAAGTTCAGATCAAATACTAATATAATCAAATATTTCTGCCAATTTGCTGTTTCAATTGAAGAGATATTCGGATGTAAACCTGACAATGAGGCTTACTTTCATCAATTTCAGCAGGTTTATATCTGCTGATCGTCACTAATGATGGGCAACGCAGAACTTCTGTGAAAATCTATTCCTGAATATTTGTAGATTTGTTGGTCATTGCTAATTTGGGGCCTCATTTATGGCATTTTGGTGTAGGGCAGTGCAGCAAGACACCTTGTTGCGCTGCCCAACGCCAAAGTGGAAGGGTAGGAATGTGCCGTATTTAAGCAATACGATGCACTCCTGTCCTTTCTCCCTGCACTGGTGCCATTTCGGCAGCATAGCACCAATGTAGGCACCCTTACACCAGGGTGCCTCCATTGCATGCAGGATTGTTTTGGTGCAGGAAGGGGCACCTTCCTGCACAAAAACAATCCTAAGAGGTGTTTTCCTTTTTCCTCTTTCTATGTGTGCTGCAGAAATGAAGTTATTTCTCCTCGTTACGAATCACCTCTGGAGGTGTTCGGATTTGGTCCTTCCCCAGGTTTACATGTTTTTGTAAATCTAGGACAGTGTCAAATTCCATGGGTGTTGCGTGGGAAAACTCACCGCAACGCCAATGGAATGCCTCCTGCAACGCAGTGATTTGCGCTGCGTCGCCTTACTCATGATTTATGAGGTCACTCAAAGCCATGCAGGGTGGCTTTGCGTATCTTTATGAGAGCCCATAAGCCCCCTAGTGCCTTTGACAAAGTTCACAGCAGTTTAATCCATTGTACCATGGTATTGCCCCGCCCCATCTTTGAAAGTACCTTGAATAAATATGGCGAAAGCAAAGTATCAAAGGCCTTTTCTGTGTCTATTGAAACTACGTCACTCATCCCATTATTTAGTTGCTGTTCATCCATTACCTTAGAGTGGTGTGAGTGTTGTGCCCCAGTAGGAAGTCACCTTCATCACTGTGCATGAAGTCCCTCATCAGTGCCTCCAGTGCTTAATTTGTAAAAGAATAAGTGCCAGGGCCCTTGTCAGGAAGCCACCATAGCTTGCACCACCCATGCCCCCACCAGTGCTGCCAATGATGGTACCTACACAACTCGTTACCAGCACACTGCTACAAGTGTGATGTTTCAGACTGTTTGAGGCCCACAAATCTATAAGAATGGCTTGGGCATCTGGTATTAATTGTTTAAAGTAAATTGAATGAATAAACAACTGCTGTTCTGCCCATCTTTTAATTGCACAAATAGCTCCACCGTGTGGCAAGTGTCATAAATGCTGGTGTTGACAATTAAGTGCCTGTGCCGAGCCCTGGAAACCACCGGCTGAAAAGCACCTCTATTGTATTTGCTATTAATTTACCTGGAATTTTGCACTTTGTATCCAACAGAGACAGTGGCCTGTAAAATAGTACATTTATAGGATCCCACCCATGTTTATGTAAGACGACAATCATAGCTTGATGAGACCAACACCCCCTTCATATCCCTCAATGTACACATCCATAGGTTTTGGAGCAAACTTCGCTGTAAATGCAGCATAGAGTTCTGGTGGCCACCCCTCAGCCCCAGGTGTCTTGCCTCTGGCCAGTTGCTCACTGCATTTATGACTTCACTTGTGGAGATGGACTGCTCTATTGTGGATGCCTCTTCCCTCTCACATCAGGGGTGGGGATGTCTGCCAACAAGTTTTTAATGTCTGCCTCAGACTGCGTAAGGCGGGCCTTATATCAATTCTCCTAGTATTTGAAAAATGCATTGTTAATCCCTGTCTGAGTGTTAACTGTCTCACCAGAGACAGCCTGTATGGCACATGTCAGATTTGAAGTGCATTCCGTTCTCAACAGCCAGGCAAGCAGTCGCCCTGCTCTATATTTCCTTCATCATGTTGTTTGGCCATATATTCTGAGAAATTAATTGCTTTTAATCTTGCTAGTAAAATGTTGTAATTCTTCCTGGCTGTCGCTAGGTCAGTCGTACAGTGTGCGTCCAGACACATGCTCTTTTCCGAGACACGTATCTGTATGTACGCAGTCAAAACGTCCCTATGCAGTGATATTTTTGCACTGTATGAGGTTTTAATGCAAACGCCACATGTTACTACTTTGAATGCATCCCATTCAGCAGCGATACTTGCCGTACCCCTATTTTCACATAAACAATTGTCTACGTGTTCACTTATTTTATAAGTAGGGCTCCCAGATTTATGGTATTTATTTTATAAACATTGTAATCTGTATTTATCCATATTTATTTTTTGGCCGTCTTATAGGTATCTATTGATATTTATTTTGTGTTTTGAGAATAAATTGAGTCTTAAAATGGTATTTTTCCACATTATTAACTCTTAGACAACCACGCATATGTGGATGCCTGTCACATTTTAGCAAATTAAGCAGTAACATATAACAAAGCACTACACTCACAGGTACATATTAGCGTTATGCTACACATATATGTTAACATGTGCCTGTATTTAAGGTAATCTCATCCTGTGTTTTAAATCCCCAAGCTGTCCATCTGCTCAGCTTTTGACTGGCGTTCATGACAGACAGCATGGAGAGTTTCTCACAAGAAGCACAATTTTCAGTATTTTCCCGCTTTTAAAAAGAAATTTAGTCAGGAAACACATTGTTTTCTGTCTATATTTATCTGTAAAAATCAGGAAGAATGCAAAATTGGGAGCCTTATTTATAAGGGAATGGCGTGTCAGACAGCACCTGCACTTGTAGACACCGCGTACGGCTCCTAAGGGGGTTCTGCCCCAGGACATGGAGAGCAGAAGAGAGTTATGGTCGGACTGTGTGCGGCCCAGACTCTCTGTGTTGGTGACACGTACTCCTATCCCTGTCCCCACAAGGGACATGTCTAATCTGCAGTGTACCTTATGGACGGGAGAATAAAAGGAGTATCCCGTTCTTCGGGGTGCGTGATGCACCCTGTATCTGATAGTCGCCAATCTTGGGTGCAAATGCTAATCTTCATGGCGGACGTAATACTTTGAGTTCCTTTCACAAGTGGGGTGGACCTGTCTTTAATGCAGCCGAGCGCAGTGTTATAATGCCCTCCCCTCAAACTAGGAGTATACAATATTTTAAGTGTGCTATTAAAAAAATGTATTTGCTTAGAATGTGGAGCGAAGCACTAGCCAGAGTAAGAGCCTCTCCATCCAATGTCCCTTCAACCATCGTGCAACTTCCTTCCTCATCAGTGCTGATATATCCTGCACCAAGGGTACTACTAGGAATATCTAGATGGGTGGATGGATAGATAGATAGATAGATGATAGATAGATAGATAGATGGATGGGTGGGTGGATGATGGATGGAGGGAAGGATGAATGGATGGATGGAGAGATAGATAGATAGATAGATATGGATGGATGGATGGATTGATGAATGAATGGATAGATAGATAGACGGATGGAAGGATGGACGAACGGTCGGATGGATGTAAATGACCCATTCCATAGACAATTACAACTGACATCCATGTATGTAATTGAAGGAAAAATGGCCTATCTCTTAGGAGGCATCTAACATGCCTGCATTTAACTGTACATTGGTCCTTTTACACTCATGCGTAGCATGTAATCTTAAACTGCAGTTTAAGTAGATGGTTTACAGAATATTCTGTTATTTTGTGTGTCTCGTTACAATGTTAACTAAAGGTATTTTTACAACTACCCCTCCCTGCTGACGCATCAAAAACGCATGGCCAAATGCAACTGTAAATTCAACTCCAATTTGCAGTGTGGCCATCTGGAACCAAAAATATTGTGTGTTCATGAGGGGGTTGGAATGTTTTGGCTGCCCCTCCCCCAGGTGTCCCAGCCCACTGTTCTGTGTTTGATTGTTGCATCCCTCCCCTCACCCCAATCACTTCCAGCCTCCTGTTAGCGCTTTTCTTTGTGCAAGTTCAGAGCCCATAAAGCGCTATGAATCAAAATGCACAACCTAACCGAGGCTAGCCATGAAAACAATACATTTAAGTGAAAGTGAAGCACATCAGGCTCCACGAGGAAGGTAGAGAGTGGTTACACTTTCAAACCATCAAGGTTTGTTGAAGGTTACAAGTTTTACAGATTCAAAATCATCAAATTAGTTTCTATCAATAATAAATACAAGAATGCATTAAGCAATTATGAAGTTCAAATCAATCTAAATCATATAAGTAAGAGGACAAATTAGTACAAAGTTGTCTCAAAGGAAAATAATACGTAAATCAGTTCTTCCATCAAGAAAGCGCCCGGCTCTGCGCGAAGTTGTCTCGAAAAGGGACAAAAGCATCTTCTACGTGTCCTGGAAAACGTCTGCTCTGCTCTAGCTTAAATCCCACCAATGTAACATTTGCTGCACATACACATGGTGCCCATAAGATGCTCCAATCATGTTAAGGCTACAGATACAATCGAGGCTCATTCATTTCTCGGGATCCTAGCAACGAAGCTTCTTTGAACATCCTTCAACCCTAGAGTTACCTGCAACAAACCAGATACATTGGACCAGCCGGTACCCGTCCGGTGTACGGTAGCAGCTCATGACACCAACCTGCAGATATCACGGAAAAGAAAACATTTCACATGAGAAAGTAAGCAAAGACGCTTCGCATTCAGTAATTGTGCGTTCAGCTTTTCCTAGAAATAAAAATACACATCTGACGTGAAACAAGATGGCTCCCAAAAGTTAGCCTAGATTAGCTATAGAAAACCTAAACAGGAGCAATAAACAGGTAACAGCATTTTCATGGTTACATATTAATGTCAGAATAATACAATCAATTTAACTTGAAAAATAACCCCATCACTCCTCATGACGCACGCGGGATTATCACGGGTTACACAGCAGGCATGGCAATATATGATGGCCTTCTGCTATGAAACTGTCTCAGATATAATACTGAACCCAGCTCATCGGTTGTCACGGGGTGATCTTAGGGTCGCAGATCAATCCATCGTCCTCTTCGCCTATTTCTTCATCTCCCTTGGTCGGTCCAGAGCGGTCACTGGCTGGTGCTTCTGAGGAGGCCTTCTGTTGGGATATATCATCTATCACTAGTGCTGTTTCCAGTGCTGCGTGTTCCATAGATGGCTTCCCTTGTACCCAGGCTCTTTGGCGTGTTTTTAGGTCTCGCCTAGCATTGCTGCGCACATGCACAGCCGCTCGGCGAGATTTATTGTAGATGAGGACTTTCAGAAGAGGGCTTTAAGCCCCGCCCCTCATTTCCATTGGCTGGTGTCACCGTTTATGCTAAACGGTGGCCTGCCATTGGAAATGAGGGTTTTCTGTAGACGCCCTTTCGCCTCCGAGCCGGACTCGGTGGCCTGCTTTGCGTCTGTCGCAAAGCACTTTCTTATCTTTATGGGGCCATGTGTTTCTAAAACACATGGCCCCATAAAGACAAGAGATCACAGCGGCTGCCTGGCGAGCGCTTGTTTTTTTTACCTTTGGAGTGCTTCGTGGTTGGTAAGACGAGTATTGGTGGTTCCTGTTTACACAGGGAGTCTGGTTGAAGTGACTAGTCTTCCAAAAATGCTTATACACATTTAATACCCTGGCAGAGTAGGTCGGTACATATTAGAAAATGGTTAAATGGTCCCACTTTTAAGTCAGTATGCCGACTGACAGATTTTATTGGGCGATATGGTGCTTTCTGGAGTACGAGTCGTAACTGTGATCGGCTCATTTCTGTACTTGGCACTAGAACATTGCCTCTGGTGCGTGTGTGTGAAAGGGAGCGTGGGGACTTGCGGCTACATGAGACAAAGACCGGGGTTGCTTGGTTAATTGAGTGCATGAATCTAGAAGGTGCATCGGTGTGCAGACGAGCTGCTGTGGTTCTTTCTGCTCTTTGTATGTTTTCTTCAAACTAACGTGATGCTCTTTTTTCCGGAGACCTCTAACCCCTCCTTTGTCTCTTTCTATCTTGAGGCTAGGTGCTAATTTGCTGCAACCGAGTAACCTTGTTCGACGGCAGATTAGCTACATGATATACCAGTCGGGCGCAAGTTTATAGTGATGACCTGAAGGTACCTCCGCCTTCATCATTTTTGGTAGCGGGGGACGGTATGTCTGTAGATTGACTCCCTCCCGTGTTAGTATGCATCCCTGTGGTGGTATTGGGATTAGACCTGCAGTTATTTTCCCCTCCTCCCTATGTATGCGGCCCATGATATTTAATGCGGCCCTCAATATTTATTCGTCTCAACACGCGCCTCTCCCACCTTCACACTCGCTCCTAGTCATCTAAAGACATGGATGTTCGCCCGTCTGGCCTGCACCATAGCCACCGCCTGAGACTGGACAAGCGCCCCGATCTCATTCCGGACGACGCTGGCTCAGATACACGCAAACCCCATACGTCGTGGGGAGGACATTGACCTTAATCGTGGCCCCTCCTCTGGTCGTGAGAATTCGGAGCGTACTATTCTGCTTCTACGGATGGTCCACCAAGTATGCCCCAATGCAGGAGAACCACGCGCTTGCGGAAATGTAGTACAGGTTTTTCTGGCGAATGAATGCCGTTTTGGAAGGCGTGAAATCGAATCGCACACGCATACCGTTTTAGCCTCCGACATCTGGGATATTTGCACCCTGTGGAAGGTTAGCTTGTTTTATTAATCCTCAAAGTAGTGCATGTCGACCAACAAAAGCATAAATTGTATTTGCTGATCTAAATGGGATAGAGTTTCCAGTGATATGGGCATATACAGCTCACAGAAATCCAGTTATACCATGTAAATTGCAGTTGGAGAATGCAGAAACCGTATGGGGTAGAACTTTAAAGTATCGTTTTATTTTTTGTATTTGCTGTTACGTGTTTTCGTTTCTTTTAACGGAATTCTCTTGCAAAAATTAAATACTAAGCAACGTGTGTTCTGTCATGAAGAGTAATGTTCAATCTTTCTACATGTCGCTCATGGATGTTTCCACTACTTTCTGGTCTAAACATGGACATTTGTCGAAGAAACCTATATTTGCACATCAAAGCGGAAACTGGGAATGACTAAATATTTAAGTGTCTGTTCTATCTAGGAATTACCGACGGTAGAGAGAGGTTGGCCTGCTCTAACACCACGTACCGGGTGCCTCACCTGGCTGGTCTCTGCAGGAGCAGAGATTCCTGCACGTCTCACACCTACCTATGCCTTGAGTTTGGTGGACTCCCGTTGCTTGCTTCTTTTTAACGCATGGTGTCATACTTTTCCTTTACATTGAATTATGTGACATTCAAATATACACTGAATTAGTGGAACGGGTCTGGGCACAAGGACCGATGGCACTATTTTTCAGACAGTTATTGTATCCGCTCATTGGACTTGTATGAATGAGTGGTGCGGGCTTTGGGTGCTCGACGTAGTTTCTGTAGGGCTTCCAAAATTTCTATGTAACTCACATAATTCCACTACACACCATACACATACACTCCATAACACATAGGTAAAACACATTATCATTTTAAATGCCAATAACTCTAACTCAAGCAAATGCGAGAGCTATTGAATTCCTTTTTGGATCACAAAAGTAAAAAAAGGCGCATGCACCATTTCACATGGTAATGCATGCACATGCCTACAAAATAATGTGGGCAGTCTTCTTTATTATCATTTTTTAACATGCTACACAGCAGCCACATTGCTCTACAACATAGCTTGAAAACAAAGGCAAAGCCAAAACCTCTAGCTAATCACTTATGCGGTCCCAAAGGCGAGACCTATTGGCTATGCCAATGCTTGTTCTAGTCCGGTCTTGGGGAAGCTCCAATTCTACCCAGATTCATACATTGTCAAGTGTGTGGAAAATGTGTAAAAGTGCCTTTTGTTATTTGCAATTTGGCCAGAAAGATCAGAACGCTTTTGATCCCTAATTGACGTGGCTTCCATTTTAGCGCAAGGAACCACTAACTTTTTCTTTGCATGTTTGAAGTATAGTTCAGAAATACATGGATCTCTCTTCCACCTATTTGCTAGGGACCCTGTTTTCGGCAGTTTGCAGTATCCTATTTCTATAGCTATGCAATCACTCGACCATAGTTCTTGAAGGTGCCCCCAAGGTGGCCATTGTCCCCAGGGCCTTGTGTGCTCTTTCGACAAAGAAGAGCTTGAAGTGATTCTCATGATATATGTTCGATATTAGCTATTCCTCCAGGAACAGCTCAGAGCTTGGTCCCTCTATTTTCTCCGGCAGGCCCACTGTACAGATTTGAAATTTGCAACAAGCGACCTTCTGCATCTTCTGCTTGGGATTGTAGGTGTTGGGCTGTCTACTGGTTCAGAAAAGTCAGCCCCAGAAGGGTGCCAGGCATTTTATTCAATTTTATCCAATCTGATTGTAGGAAAGTGCCTCTTTTGGACATGGTTAGCCCCCACGTTTTGCCTGGACAATGATGGAGTTTCGACTGGAAGTGCACAGGTCCCTGCCAACTAGGTCCCCTGTGCAAGATCTCCTTCCCTAAACTGTACCTTTTGTTTCCACAATTGGCACCCCTTTAGCTCACATATAAGTCCCTTGTAAAAGGTACCCCTGATACCAAGTGCCTTGTGGTTAAAGAGGGTCCCTAAGGGCTGTGGGACGAATTGTGCCACCCTATGAGACCCCTCGCCAAGCACATGCACAGCCTGTGTGTCTTGGTGCAGACAAAACTGAAGAGTCAACATGGCACACATCCCTGTGTAATTTAAATTGTATGTATCGTGCACTCTTTTTATTTTTCCTACTCGGTTTACACCTACTGTACAATTTAGCGTGCTACTCTGAAACTTATGCTGACTAGTATGGCCAAGAATATCTCGTTTCTCTGACTCAGTGAGTACAGCTTTGTGAATTTATCATCAAACTTAGTACAATTACACAAATTTGTATCTCATGTCGTCGACTTTTACTTTTATTCAGCATACGTATCAGAGTATTGCACTAAATTGTACAGTAGGAGTAGACAGAGTAGAAATGATAAAGAGAGTGCATGATACATACAATTTTAATTTCACTAGTTCTTGTCTTCAGTATTGTAGCACTCAACAGACAAAAATTGTCATTTGAGTCAATCTCAAGCATTACAGATAATCGAGCTAATGCAAAGGCATACACACCAGAACAAGCTACAGAGATATATTCACTAATACAAGAAACAAAGCTTTTCAAAGCACAAGGAGCTTCTATCTCGCAACAACTAAAAGAGCTAGAATATTTAACAAGACATGACTTAAACCAGTGTTTACACACATCCACATAAATACAATACCACAAAGTAAAAAGAATACCAAGAGGGTTACGGGTACCCATAAAACACATGCTGTTTAGATTTCAGTGCAATAAAGAATTCATGGGAAAATGGCATGCAATCCTGAACAAATGTTCATTGGATTTAATTCTATTATTGATTGAAGAACTATCATGCACCATAAAAGATCTAGAAGAAGAAATTTATTATATCAACAGTGAATTGGAACGCAGAATGGAAGATGACACTTGGAAGAACACCCTAGAAGAACTCAATAAAAAACTGGAGGCTTATGGTAAAGAGCTACAGGAAAGCAAACTACTTAAGTTTAAGCGTGACACTATCGACTAAAAATTAACTGAAACATACACATTGGCAGAGGTATACGCCCAATCAATCAATCAATCAATCATGTCATTTATAAAGCGCACTACATACCCGCAAGGGTCTCAAGGCGCTGGGGGAAGAGGTGGGTGGTGCTGCTACTGATCGAAGAGCCAGGTCTTGAGGAGTCTTCTGAAGGCCAGTAGGTCTTGGGTCTGTCGGAGGTTGGTGGGGAGGGTGTTCCAGGTCTTGGCGGCGAGGTGGGAGAAGGATCTGCCGCCGGCGGTCGTTTTCCGGATGCGGGGGACTGTGACGAGGGCGAGGCTGGTCGAGCGGAGCTGGCGGGTGGGGGTGTAGAAGCTGAGTCGTCTGTTGAGGTAGGCTGGTCCGGAGTTGTGGAGTGCTTTGTGTGCGTGGGTGAGGAGCTTGAAGGTTATCCTCTTGTTGACAGGGAGCCAGTGCAGGTCTCTCAGGTGGGGTGTGATGTGGCTGCGTCGGGGGATGTCGAGGATAAGACGTGCAGAGGCGTTCTGGATGCGTTGCAGCCGTCTCAGGAGCTTAGCCGTCGTTCCTGCGTAGAGGGCGTTTCCGTAGTCCAGCCTGCTGATGACGAGGGCCTGGGTGACTGTTTTTCTTGTTTCGGTGGGGATCCACTTGAAGATCCTGCGGAGCATTCGGAGGATGTTGAAGCAGGATGAGGAAACGGCGTTGACCTGCTTAGTCATGGAGAGGGTGGGGTCGAGGATGACCCCTAGGTTGCGTACGTGGTCGGTGGGTGGCGGGGCTGTTCCCAGTGATGTTGGCCACCAGGAGTCGTCCCAGGCTGAAGGGTTGGAACCAAGGATGAGGACCTCCGTCTTGTCCGAGTTCAGCTTCAGGCGGCTGGTCCTCATCCATTCGGCGACGGCCTTCATTCCTTCGTGGAGGTGGGCTTTGGCGGTGTGAGGGTCTTTGGTGAGGGAGAGGATCAGCTGGGTGTCGTCGGCGTAGGAGATGATGTTGAGGTTGTGCTGTCGGGCGACGTGGGCAAGGGGTGCCATGTAGATGTTGAACAGCGTTGGGCTGAGGGAGGAGCCTTGGGGTACGCCGCAGATGATCTTGGTGGCCTTGGATCGGAAGGGGGCGAGGCGGACGCTTTGTGTTCTGCCGGAAAGGAAGGATGTGGTCCAGTCCAGGGCCTTCTCTTGGATCCCGGCGTCGTGAAGGCGTGTTCGTAGTGTGTGGTGGCAGACCGTGTCGAAGGCGGCTGATAGGTCCAGGAGGATGAGGGCTGCTGTTTCTCCGTTGTCTAGCAGGGTCCTGATGTCATCGGTGGCGGCGATGAGGGCGGTTTCGGTGCTGTGGTTGCTGCGGAAGCCGGACTGGGAAGGGTCCAGGATGTTGTTCTCCTCGAGGTAGCGGGTCAGTTGTTTGTTGACGATTTTCTCGGTGACCTTCGCGGGGAACGGGAGCAGAGAGATGGGTCGGAAGTTCTTGAGGTCCTTGGGGTCTGCCTTGGGTTTCTTGAGTAAGGCGGTGATCTCGGCGTGCTTCCAGCTTTCCGGGAAGGTTGCTGTCTCGAAGGAGATGTTGATTATTTTCCGGAGATGGGGCGCGATGGCTGTACTGGCTTTGTTGAAGATGTGGTGAGGGCACGGGTCTAGCGGTGAACCGGAGTGGATGGTGTTCATGATCTCGCTGGTGTCCTCGTCGTTGATGTTGGTCCAGGAGAGCAGGCGGTTGGTGGTTGTGGGGGCAGTGGTCTCGCTGGTTGCCGGGGCGGTCGTGGTGTTGAAGCTGTCGTGGATGTCGGCGATTTTGCGGTGGAAGAAGGTGGCCAGTGAGTCGCACAGGTCTCGCGACGGCTGGATGTCGTTGGTGTTGGAGCTGGGGTTGGAGAGTTCCTTCACGATGTTGAAGAGCTCTTTGCTGTTGTGTGCGTTGTTGACTAGGCGGTCTTTGAGTGAGGCCCTTTTGGCGGATCTGATGAGGTGATGGTGACTGCGGGTGGCGCTCTTGTGGGCGGCGTAGCTGTCCGCTGTCCGTTCGTGGAGCCAGATCTTCTCCAGTTTTCGGCATGTTCGTTTGGAGGCCTGGAGGTCTTCGGTGAACCAGGTGGCTTTCTTGCTGGTGTGGCTGTTGGGCGGATTCTTGAGCGGGGCGAGGGTGTTGGGCGCAGTCGTCGATCCACTGTCTGAGGTTGCTGGCGGCGGTGTCGGGGTCGGAGGGTTCGGCGGGTGGGCTCAGGGCGAGGGTTGTGGTTAGCTGGTCTTCCGTGACTCTGCTCCAGCAGCGGCGAGGCATTTGTTCGGTGCGGTGGTGCGTGGTGGGCTTCCTGTAGGTGAAGTGGATGCAGTGGTGGTCAGTCCAGTGGGGTTCGGAGGTGTGGTTGAAGGAGACGTGTGGGCTTGCGGAAAAGATGGAGTCGAGCGTGTGGCCGGCGGCGTGGGTGGGTGTAGTCACGAGCTGTCTGAGTCCGAGGGTGGCGAGGTTGTCGATCAGGGTGGTGGAGTTGGTGTCCTTGTTGTTCTCGAGGTGGAAGTTCAGGTCCCCGAGGGAGGATGTAGTCCGTGGGAGGCGATGGCGTGTGTGCTGACGAAGTCAGCGATGGAATCGCTAAACTGTGGTCGGGGTCCGGGGGGTCTGTAGATGAGGGTTCCTCTGAGGGTGGTGTTGGGATCGGTGTGGATCTGGAAGTGCATGTGTTCGGCGGTGCTGAGGGTGTCGTCGGTGTTGGTTGAGACTCTGAGGGTGTTCCTGTGGACGATGGCGATGCCTCCTCCGACTCCGTTGGTGCGGTCCCTGCGGGTGATCTTGTATCCGTCCGGGATGGCAATGGCGATGTCGGGGGCTGAAGCGGGATTCAGCCAGGTCTCCGTCAGGAATGCGACGTCTGGGGAGGTTGAGTCGAGAAGGTCCCAGAGTTCGATGGCGTGTTTGCGGGCGGAGCGGGTGTTGAGGAGGATGCATCTGAGGTAGTTGGGTTCTTTCCTGGGTGGTGGTTTGGCGGGGCGGGTGCTGGCGAAGCTGCAGTTCCGGCAGGTGAAGGGCCCTTGGGTGCGCTTCGGGGTGGCCTGGTAGCAGGCGTGATCTTTTCCGGGGTTGAGTGCGTGGAGGATGCTGGCGTCGTATCGGCGTCTGTTGATGTGGCGGGCGTGGGGGATGCCCGGACCAGGGGGTCTGGCGCTGGGCGCGGTCACGGCGCGGACGGGCGCAGACGGGCTTGCCTTAGGCGCGCCTTTGGCGCGCCAGCGGCGCGGCCGCGCAGCGGCCGCCATAAATGGGGAGGTGGGAGGGAGGAGCAGGGAATGGGGCAGCGAATGGGCAGTGAGGGGCGGGCCGCAGGGCGCAGCGGCGGGAAACAGGCACAGAAGGGAAAACGAGCACAATCAGGGCATCAAGGGGGCACAGAAAGGAAAAAAACGAGCACAATCAGGGGCAGCAAGGGGGCACAGAAAGGAAAAAACGAGCACAATCAGGGGCAGCAAGGGGGCACAGAAAGGAAAAACGAGCACAATCAGGGGCAGCAAGGGGGCACAGAAGGAAAAAACGAGCACAATCAGGGGCAGCAAGGGGGCACAGAAAGGAAAAACAGAGCACAATCAGGGGCAGCAAGGGGGGCACAGAAGGAAAAACGAGCACAATCAGGGGCAGCAAGGGGGCACAGAAAGGAAAAACGAGCACAATCAGGGGCAGCAAGGGGGGCACAGAAGGAAAAAGCGAGCACAATCAGGGGCAGCAAGGGGGCACAGAAAGGAAAAACAGAGCACAATCAGGGGCAGCAAGGGGGCCCAGAAAGGAAAAAACGAGCACAATCAGGGGCAGCAAGGGGGCACAGAAAGGAATAACGAGCACAATCAGGGGCAGCAAGGAGGGCACAGAAAGGAAAAAAACGAGCACAATCAGGGGCAGCAAGGGGGGCACAGAAAGGAAAAAACGAGCACAATCAGGGGCAGCAAGGGGGCACAGAAAGGAAAAACGAGCACAATCAGGGGCAGCAAGGGGGGCACAGAAAGGAAAAACGAGCACAATCAGGGGCAGCAGCAGGGCACACAGACGGAGCTGTGTGGTGGGGGAGCGACCTACCAGTCAAGGTCAGGGGTCAGGGTCAGAAACTATAAATAGACTAATACATCCTCAGAGGAAAACATAGTGTCTAAAAAGGAAATAGATTCACAACAACCACCTGCTACAGGAACATTATTGAGACATGAGAAAGTATCAACTAGCTCGGAAACAACAGAAACAACCTAAACAACCATCTAACTGAGTTTTTATCCACGGGTCACGATTCTGGGCAACCATCAAATCCAACTACGACAAAAGCAACCAACCACAAAAGGAAAACCCATAAAGGGAAAGGAAAAACTAAGAAAGAACCTGAGGAGTGAGAACAAAATTTAGTAATCAATATTTCATCAGTAACACTCAAGGCTCAACAGACGGTAGTGTTAAATAAAGGTACATCATTTGTTTCTACATACAACACAAATGCTTTAGAAAGCGAAGTTGCTTTATTCAAATTCATGAGGACTCTGAGATTAAGACATTTTTTTACCAACGTGTCACCTCCCAAAGTAAACACAGAAGAACTGGAGTTCATGGAAGTCAAACCCAGAAGTACATTCCAGGCACCGACATCTCACAAAATGTTGAACACCTTTGAAATATTAGTGAAGAAAGACCTGAGTGAATTAAAGTATAAATCAAACAAGAGACAAAAGTTAACCAAAAATGAGAAGAATATTTTGAAAACTCTAGCAAAAAAAAAAATGAATTGGTATTTCAATCAGCAGGCAAAGGCGGTGCATTGGTTTTCATGGATGGAGCCTTCTATACATCGAAGGTTGATGAACATGTGAAGGACCAATCAACATATACATGGAACTGGAAAGAGATCCTACTCTGGAATTGATGGATATTCTGGCTAAAATACTAACTAAAGCAGAAGAACTTGAATGGATTAGATCATCAAACAAAGCCTTAATAACTACTTCACATCCAAGAAGACCACTATTAAGAATGCTACCAAAGATACAGAGAAACAGCATAGATCCACCATTTCGACCAATAGTGTCAGGATGTAACTCATTATTTGAACCATTGGGCAAATATCTAGATACTTTTTTGCAACCGTTTGTGCAAACATGGAGTGCATATATACAAAACGCCACAGATTTTCTTTGTAAACTAGAAGATCTTCCTCCAAACAACAGAAACTACTTTGTACGATCGATGAGACATCACCGTACACTTTCATTCCGCACCAAGAAGGATTAGAAGCCACGGAATGGGCACTTTTGAGGCAACTGGAGTTAAAAGCCCATAAAGTTTTCTTGTTGGAGCTTTTGCACTTTTGCTTACATCACAGTTATTTTAAATTAAATGATAAGTTTTTTCTTTAACTAAGAGGAACTTCAATGGGATTCGCAGGGGTGCCTACGTATGCTAATACATTTATGGCAAAGTTTGAATTTGAAAACATTTTGGAAAAACCTCATGGCAAGAAAACCTGGTGATGTATTGTCGTTACATAGACGATATATTTTTAATTTGGAAGGGCACCTCAGAAGAGTTGAAGCACAAAATTGGTGGTTTGAATCAAATTGATTCCAGGATCCAATTCACCAGTACTATGAACAACACTGAGTTATTATTTTTGGATATTTTGGTTAAACTGACAGTAACAGGACTAAGCACCAGCGTATATAATAAACCAAGGAACAGAAACAACATGTTGCTAATCCAAAGTTTTCATCCCACCAACTTGATTCAAAATCTACCTTTTTCTCAGTTCCTGAAAATTAAAAGAATATCTTCGGAAGCTGAAACATGCAAAAACAAAATGGAAGAATTTAAGCAGAGATATTTGGAAAGAGGTTACCCCTCCAAAATATTGGACACAGAAGAGAAAGTCATGAAAATGGATCGGAAGAACTTGTTACAGAAGAAATTGAAAGATAAAACTGATCGACTGATGTTTGTATCCAAATATTCATCCAAGTCACTGGCTATCAAAACAATATTCAATCACAGATTGGAACTACTACAAAATGAACCAGAATTCCAAGGTTTATTAACCAGAAAGCATTACACGCATACACCAGAACTAAGAACTTGAAAGAATTCTTAACCACAAACACAACACCAAGAAACACACAAGGAGCAGGAACCAAAATATGTCACAACTGCATACATTGCAATAATGTTGTTATTGGAAATACTATCATGCACCCAAGAACAGGAGAGACCCTCAAACTTAGTCATTCAGCTGACTGTAATACCCACATTATGATATAGAGCATCAAATGTCCGTGCGGCATGTTATACATTGGCAAAACAGAAAGGAAAATCAAAATCCGAAAAGCACAAAAGTATGACACGGAATAAAAATGTCAACTCCAATCTGGCCTCCCACTGGACTGAACATAGGTATACCATTGCACAGTTACGTTTCCAAATAATAGAAACAGTGCGCATGATACCAGCACGTAATAATTCCCAGATATTGTCCCAACGGGAAGTGTATTGGATAAAACGTTTTGACACAATGTCCCCAAAAGGCCTGAATGATAAAATTGACATGAGTTGCATTTTGTAACAGAAATACGCAAACCAGATCAAGTCATATATCAGTAATCATTCCAGTAACATAATTAGAGTCTCTCACCAAAACATAACATAACATAACACTTGTATTTGTAAAGCGCACTTATCACCCAGGGGTCTCAAGGCGCAGAATAACAGATGTTTATTGTTACCCAACTCAATGGTACTCATTTTATCAACCTCAAATGGATGAAAGGCTGAGTGGACCTGCCGGGATTTGAATCTGTGACCATGAGGTCGAACACAGGCTCCTGCAGTGGATGCATTAGTCCACTAAGCCACCAAACCCGGCAAATAATATTTGGGAAAACAAACATATACCTCCACTACTCATCGTTTTTAGTTTTCCTCTGACTGAGTAATTGAATTCGATACTGTAAGGATTTGGTGGCATTGGTTCTCTTTTGCACTATTAATTTGCATTTCAATATTTTTCGTTTTAATCAGCATTATTTGAAATAGCCGTCAAGATGGAAGCAATCTATTGATTGACATAGTCACATAATATACTAAGGGCCTAATTACCACTGGTCGGAGGCTTTCCGACCGACATTGTAGGTTTATAGTCTGACCGCCGTATTATAAAGACGGCGGTTGGTGCTTAAACCGGCCATGCAATCCGGCGCAGTTCCGACGGGCTCTAGGAGCCCTTCCACCTGTCGGAAACGCCTCATAATCCCTTAAGGATGGTGTTTCAGGATTAGGATGGCACTTTCCAACAGCAGTTCCAATACGGCCTTTCTGACATAGAACTGATGTCGGAACTTGTCTTTGAAGGCCTCTAGCAGGGCCCCCATCCCTCTGCGGCCTTCGCATACTGCTCTGGGGGGCATCTATGTTTGGAAACATCCCTTTTTCGATGAGAGCTTATGCTGCAGGCGTTTTCTGCCCGCCACACGAGCTCCCATAGAAAAATGGATGTTTCTGACCGCACTATGTGCGGTGGTGTCCAAATGATGCGTTTGAAATCGCCGACGTGAGGTCGGTCGGTTCCCATTCCGCAACGGTGCCGCCCGACATCGTAATGCTATGTTATGTTAAGGTATTTGTAAAGGCATGGCTGACCCAGCAACGGGGTGTCCCAGCGCTAGTTTTACAGGAGAAGTCAGCGGAGATAGACAGAGACTTAGACAGAGAATAGCCAGGTTTCACGGCCCTTCTGAAGGCCCAGTGATTCTGGATGCTCCTGATGGACAGAGGTAAAGTGTTCCAGAGGGCGGGAGCTTTGGCACAGAAAGAGCGCCCTCCTGCTCTCGCTCTTCTAACCGGAGGACCACAGGCTAGATAGAGCTTAGCTGAGCGCAAGGTCTGAGTGGGGACATATGGATGGACCAGATTGGGTAGGATGGGAGGCCCCTGACAGGTAAGAATTTCATCAGTAATGCCTAGAGCCTTGAAAAGAATTCTCTGTGCAGCCTGTGGATGAAGCTGGGAACTGGACAGAACTTAGGGAGAGCGAATAGAAGCTGTGCCGCAACATTTTGGGCTTTCTGAAGTCTTTTGATCACTGTCTTATTGGAACCCAAAAACAATGCATTGCAATAGACCAGTCTAGAAAGTATAGTGGACTGGATAATCATCTGGCAAGTGTGAGAGTCGAAAAATCCCAGAATGGGTTTTAGACCTCGTAGTAGTCCGAAGCAGACGCCTACCACCGATTTCACCTGGGCTTCAAAGGACAAGGCGCTGTTGACCCAGACACCCAGATTTTTAACCGCCATTTTGGGCTGAGGGGGTGGTCCTAAAGAGGGGGCCACCTGTGATCGTCCCATTGATAAATATCTCTCCCTAAGAGAAGAATTTTGGATTTGCTAGAATTTAACTGAAGGCAATTGGCCGGCATCCACTCCTCAATGGCCACCATGTCGTCTTCGAATTTAGCTAGGTTCTATGTGGAGTTGTTTGAGAGAGAGATCACAAGCTGCGTATCGTTGGCATAGGATACCAGTGTGATGCCCCGGGTTTTCGCCACCTGAGCTAATGCTAGAATGTAGATATTAAACAGGGTTTAATCAGGTCCTCTGTGATTTACTAGAGGTTGACAGATTTTCTATACCTTAGTACGACCTTGATTTCTTATCATTTTTTCTGTGTATCCATAGAAAGGAAATTACATATCTCCACATTAATATGATGTGGCGATTGTAGTGTCCTGCTGGACACATTCTAGTGTCTCAGCAGACACTGAGTTGGTTAGCCACTCCCTTGGGGAGTGGACACACATGCACCCCACACCCATCCATCAGAGGCGTCACGAGTGACGTGAGCCTGTTAATAAAAGGGCCCAGGTGCATGTGCTCGGGGCCAGTTACTACACAGTATGTCTATGTGTCAGTGTCGATAATTCATCGTCATGTGGGCCCGAGGCCCAACATTACACTGGCGACGAGGCGGGTAGCTCACCCCGCGTGCCTGCAGCTCGGCACTTCATTGTGAGAAGTTGGCCTGGCATATGCTGTCCACTAATTATAGTGGGCACCTTGCACCAGTCCAAACAACCCCTTATTGGAGATAGGTTAAAGACAACCTTTATTGAAAGCTATCCTAGTGGTAGCTATGGAGAGCAGCCTTCAGGCTAAGTCTTGAAGGAATGTAAAGCAGCTTGTTTTACCAGTCTATAATCTCTTGAGTGACCAAATGAAAGAGGACCACACCAGGTATATATTCAAAATATATGTATTTATTACTAAACACACCCCTCTAGTCTCTTTATGAGGCTAGAGTTCGAAGTACATAAATTATAAGTTAGTTATCTACAGTAATAGCACAAATACACGTTTGAGCCCTAGGGGCGTACCAAACCATATACCAATAAAGTGGTATAAGAACCACGACTGAGCTAGACACAGGGCCTAGAGCCTGTAGAAGTGCTTGGACCACAAGGAACCACCCAAGGTAGTGACACAGGGGACCCACGGGGGACGCGTGCAGTGTATGAACACAGCCGCGAATCGCCGTTAACTTCTATGGGGAAAGTCGCGGTTTGAATTTAAAAGAAAAGGGACACTTAGAGGAGGACTTGGAGCAAACCCTTTGAGAACTAGGCTGTTCTAGTGTCAATACCCACTGGAGCACCGGAGTACTCGAGTTACCTCACCCAGGGGAGCCGGGTGCATAGGTGTCTTTCGGGGTCGGGTTTTGTCGTCGCTTTCAATGGCGATCTGCTGCAAAGTGCTGCTGGCGGCCAAGTCGAAAGTGTTCGGGTGGATCCAAAGGTGGATCGAAGATCTGAAGAACCTGAAAGCAGAGGGGACAGAGTCTGGGTCACTAGCCAGTGACCAGGAAGGCGATGAGCAGATGCCCACCGATGTCGAGAGCTTCAGGTAGGTTGACGGTCGTCTTGACTCTTCAGCCACGAGGTCCAGGAGGGGTCGACGATGACCAGGAGCTGGATTCGAGCTGTACCACGACGTCTGTCGATTGCAGGGGTGTCGGCGACCGGATTGGACCCAACAAGCCTTGGCAACGGCAAGTCTCGTGGAAATGGAAGAAGGTCGATGTTGCAGACCAGCAAGGTCTGTGGGACTCACCCAGCAAGGGTAAGTCAGGGCACGCCTGGAGCAACCAGGGAGCCCAAGCAGAAGAAGATTGGCCTTCGGGAGGGCCTACTAGCCAACGGACTAGTGACCGCAAAGGAGCCTCGAGTCAACGCACGTGGAGCTGGCTCACAGGACACTTGTGGAGTGGAGGCCAGTGATCTTCGGTGCAGTTGGTGCTGGAGGCTGGGGCTACTCGGAGCCCAAAGCACAACTTTGTGGGAGACCCAGAAGAGGATGCACTTACAAAAGTACGCGGTGTCCAGGGGTCACGGTTCCACGTTACCCACGATAGCCACGGGCCTCAGCTCTGCTGGGGACTCAGGGTAGCCTCGGGGAAGTCTGGAAATCTACCTCTGGCGATGCAAAGACTTCGGCGTCCGGCGGGAGCTTCAGCGATGCAGACCGGACAATTGCTTCGTTGGTGCCTGCCAAGCAGGGGAGTCACTCCTTGACCCCAAGGGAGATTCTTCAGTCCTCTAATCTTGAAGTAGAGCGTCGAAGGTCCAGGATTCTGTGTCAGAGTTTCATCCAGGTAAATCTAAAGTCCTAAGGACTGGGGTCCCATACTTATACTAAGGTAGGGGGTTGGACATACTCTGTGGCCCCACCTAGGGGAGGGTCAGGGCAGAGGGGTGGTTACACCCCTTTCCCTTTGTCCAGTTTTGCGCCAGAGCAGGGGCTGGAAGCCCCTGAGCCGGTTTGAACTGGGGTATGCACAGGGACACCAAATGTGCCCCCAGCGCAGGACTTCAAAGCACCAGAGAGTGCTCCCGCCCAGCCCCAATACACACTATCCTGTCTGGGGAGGTGGTTACACCTCCCTGGGACAGGAAACCTATTGTCCAGGCCTCCCCTGCCGGAGTTTCGGTCAGCAGCAGGAGGCCAGACTTGTGTCTGTGGCAGCGGCATCCATTTTGTGATGCCAGGGCTCTGGAAAGTCAGTACCGGGTATACCGGTGTGTACATGTCTCTCCCTCTAGAAGGGTGGAATGCTACCCCCGACACCAGAACTGGGGGGGGGGGGGTAGTATTCCAAGATGTTTGACACCAAACACGACATGTTTCCGTGCAGCCATCCCAAAGTTAGCATTTAACGCGAGGTTATAATGCACTTAAGAGTATATGGTCGGGCTGCACTACAAACAGCATCAGAGAAGGGTCTCCGAACGCTGCAGAGGGGCCCAGCTCATGCAGGGGCACCCTCTCACATAGGAACCATGCACTCTGCCCTCAGGATTGATAAGGCCTGCCATAGGAGTGACTTATAGGTTTATATGTGTGTATGTATGTAGTGATATAGGTAACCTATATCACAGTAAGGGGTGCATGCACCACCTTACCCAGGCTGCAGTAGCAGACCTGTGGTGTCATTTTGGATGGCCTTCCAGGGGTGGCACAATACATGCTGCAGCCCCTGGTAGGCCTCTGAGGTACCTATGCCCTGGGTACATAGTATACCATATACTAGGGACTTATAAGGGCACTCCAGATTCCAATCAGAGATGTGCCTAAGGCACATGGAAACCATTTTAAAGAGGAAGCAGCTAGGCTGGGGTTCTGATTAGCAGGGCCCCACCCAGACTAAGGTCTAAAAACAGTGAAGCATCAGCAAAAAGTGGGGGTACCCTTGTGAAGCAGATCCTACTCTCCTACACAACCCCCCCCCAAACGTAGGGACATTAAACTAACCTTGCCCAGTTAAGTCTTCATGTTCTAAGTGGAAGTACCTAGAGAGTCCATCTGCATTGGCATGGTTACTCCCAGGTCTATGTTCCACTGTGAAGTCCATCCCCTGTAGGGAAATGGACCACCTAAGCAGTTTGGGGTTTTCACCCTTCATTTGTTTTAGCCATAAGAGGGGCTTATGGTCTGTTTGAACAAGGAAGTGAGTACCAAACAAGTATGGCCTCAACTTCTTCAGAGCCCAGACCACAGCAAAGGCCTCCCTCTCAATGGCTGACCAACGTTTCTCTCTAGGGGTCAGCCTTCTGCTAATAAAAGCTACTGGCTGATCCTGACCTTCATCATTCAATTGTGACAGTACAGCCCCTACCCCCAATTCAGATGCATCTGTTTGGACAATGAACTTCTTGGAGTAATCAGGACTCTGTAGAATGGGAGCAGTGCACATGGCCTGCTTTAGGTCATCAAATGCCTTTTGACAGCTAACTGTCCACTGAACCTTTTGGGCATTTTCTTGGAAGTTAAGTCATTCAGGGGTGTCACTATTGATCCATACCCCTTGACAAATCTCCTATAGTACCCAGTCAGGCCTAAGAAGGCTCTCACCTGAGTCTGGGTAGTTGGAGCAGTCCAGTCCATGATGGTCTGGATCTTGCTCTGCAGTGGTTGAACCTGGCCTCCACCCACAAGGTGGCCCAGGTACATAACCTGACTCTGCCCTATCTGGCACTTGGTGGCCTTGATAGTCAGGCCTGCTTTCTGCAGGGCCTGCAAAACATTTCTGAGGTGGACCAGGTGATCCTCCCAGGTGGAGCTAAAGACAGCAATATCATCTAGATATGCTGCACTATAGGCTTCCAGACCTGTAAGGACTGTATTCACCAACCTCTGAAAAGTGGCAGGTGCATTCTTCAGACCAAAGGGCATCACCACAAATTGATAATGCCCACTAGGGGTTGAGAATGCTGTCTTTGGCTTTGCATCATCAGCTAGTCTGATCTGCCAGTAGCCAGCTGTCAGGTCAAATGTGCTTAGATACTTGGCTGAGGCCAAAGTGTCTATTAGCTCATCTGCCCTAGGTATTGGATGGGCATCAGTCCTAGTGACTGCATTGAGACCCCTGTAGTCCACACAAAACCTCATCTCTCTTTTCCCACCATTGGTGTGAGGTTTTGGCACAAGGACCACTGGACTAGCCCAAGGGCTATCTGAGGGTTCAATAACTCCCAAATCCAACATCTTCTGGACTTCTGTCCTGATACAGTCCCTGACATGGTCAGGTTGCCTATAAATCTTATTTTTAATAGGCAGACTGTCCCCAGTGTCCACTTCATGAGTGCACCAGGTAGTCTGACTGGGTGTCAGTGAGAATATGTGTCTGAACTGATTGAGCACCTGTCTGCAATCAGTCTGCTGCTGGGTAGTGAGGCTGCCTGCCAAGGCTACACCATCCACTGACCCATCATCAGGGTTCTGTGAGAGCAGGTCAGGGAGTGGGTCACTCTCTTCCTCCTGTCCCTCATCAGTAGCCATGAGCAAGCCCATGTCTGCCCTGTCCACATATGGTTTTAACCTGTTGACATGGAGAACCCTGTGGGGACTCCTGGGTGTTCCTAGGTCCACCAAATAGGTAACCTCACCCTTCTGTTCAACAATGGTATGGGGTCCACTCCATTTGTCTTGGAGAGCTGCTGGGGCCACTGGCTCCAACACCCACACCTTCTGTCCTGGCTGGTAAACAGTCAGTACAGCCTTTGGTCATGCCAGGCTTTTTGAAGTTCCTGGCTAGCCTCAAGGTTTTTAGTTGCCTTTTTCATATACTCAGCCATCCGGGAGCGGAGACCAAGTACATAGTCCACTATGTCTTGCTTTGGGGGCTTGAGAGGTAACTCCCATCCTTCCTTCACCAAGCACAATGGACCCCTGACAGGGTGACCAAACAAACGTTCAAAAGGGCTGTAGCCAACCCCTTTTGAGGCACCTCCCTGTATGCAAATAAAAGGCAGGGCAAGAGTATGTCCCATCTTCGCCTAAGCTTTTCTGGGAGCCCTTTAATCATGCCCTTCAAGGTTTTGTTGAATCTCTCAACTAAACCATTGCATTGTGGGTGATAGGGTGTGGTGAACTTGTAAGTCACTCCACACTCCTTCCACATTGCCTTTAAGTATCCAGACATAAAGTTAGCACCCCTGTCTGATACAACCTCCTTAGGGAAGCCCACTCTTGAGAAAATTCCCAGGAGGGCCCTTGCCACCACAGGTGCTGTAGTGGTCCTAAGGGGAATAGCCTCTGGGTACCTGGTGGCATGATCCACTACCACCAGGATAAACCTGTGCCCAGATGCTGTTTGGGGATCCATGGGACCAACAATGTCAATCCCCACCCTTTCAAAGGGAACCCCACCACAGGTAGTGGTATCAGGGGGCCTTTGTAGTGCCACCTGCCTTGCCACTGGCCTGGCAGGTTACACAGGAGCAACAAAACTCCTTGGTGTCTTCAGACATGTGGGGCCAGTGAAAGTGAGGGACAATTCTGTCCCAAGTCTTGTTCTGGCCCAGGTGACCTGCTAAGGGAATGTCATGGGCTAGGGTCAATAGGAAGCCCCTGAACTTCAGAGGTATAACCAACCTCCTGGTGGCACCAGGCTTGGGGTCTCTACACTCGGAGTACAAGAGTCAATCATCCCAATACACAGTATGGGGACCTCTAGCTTTCCCAGCAGCCTCAACAGCAGCTTGCTGTCTGAGGGGTTCAAGAGAGGGGCAGCTCTGCTGCTCCTGGCTCAGATCTGCCCTGGAAGGGCCCCCTGTCCCCAAGAACTCAACCTGGTCAGGTTCAAGCTCTTCTGGGACAGTTCCTTCCTCAGGACTGAGATCATCCCCCTCAAGAGACTGATCTTCCTTCTGAGCCAAGGGGGAAGGCACTGCCTTTACCCTACTACTCCTCTTCTTGGAGGGCACTTGGTCCATTATTCCAGAATCCAAGGCCTGTTCAGTGTTAGACATTTTGGCTTGTGACCTGGTCACAGCAAACACATCTGCAGGGATGCCCAGCATTTCTGCATGGATCCTGAGCTCCACTTCTGCCCAAGCTGAAGTTTCTAAGTCATTGCCAAGCAAGCATTCAACGGGTAGGTCTGCACTTACCACAACCTTCTTAAGGCCAGTTACCCCTCCCCAGGAGAAGTTAACAACTGCCAGAGTATGGTCTGTTCTGACGTTGCTAGCATTGGTCACTTGGTACATTTCACCAAGTATAATCTGCCCAGGATTCACAAGGTCTTGTGTCACCATGGTGACACTTGCCCCTGTGTCCCTAAATGCCAAAGCCTCTTTTCCATTGATTAGGGTCTGTTGCCTGTACTTGCCCAGATTACTGGGACTCACAGAGGAGGTCACATCCATGCCTCCATCACAGACTAGGACAGCCTGAGTGAGTTCTCTGACTAGGTCAGAGCTCATCTCCTTACCCAGGGTCAACCCTACTAAACCCTTGGCTTGTGTAGTCCCACCACCAACTGTAACTGCACTAGGGGGAGCAGGTGCCTTAGGGGCATTGGTGGGGGCTGGAGTAGAGTCTTTGGACTTGGTGCAATCACTGGTCCAGTGGGTCTTTTGCTTACAGACCTTGCACCATGGTTTCCTTTGGCCTTTCCCTTTGTTAGACTGTGAAGCCCCACCTGAAGAAGATTTTTGGGGGGCTTGTGAAGACTTTTGATCTTTACCCTTCTCCCCACCCTTATCAGAGTGTTTCGAATCTTGCTTCTTAGGGTCACCACCTTGGTTCTGTACCTTCTGCCTCACCCTGGTTCTGACCCATTTGTCTGCCTTCTTTCCCAATTCTTGGGGAGAGGTCAGATCAGAGTCCACCAGGTGCTGATGCAACAGCTGATTTTGACAGTTATTAAGAATCTGCTCCCTCATGATCAGATTGTACAATCCTGTGAAGTCACACACCTTACTGCCCAATAACCAACCTTCCAGAGCCTTGGCAGAACAATCAACAAAGTCCACCCAGTCTTGAGTCTGTGCTTTTTGGGTATCCCTGAACTTTAACCTGTATTGTTCAGTGGTTAGGCCAAACCCATCAATTAGAGCACTCTTCAAGACTTTGTAATTATCAGCATCCTCCTCTCTAACAATGAGGAGCTTGTCTCTACCTTTGTCTGCAAAGGAGAGCCACAAGATTGCTGCCCACTGCTCCTGAGGGACCCACTGTACTTTACAGGCCCTCTCTAGAGCAGTTATCCATTTGTGGATGTCATCCCCACTCTGGTAGGGAGGGACAATCTTGCTCAGGTTTCTATGGTCATAAGACCTTTCCCTATCTTTGGGGAAACTGCTGCCACCATGGGACTCTAGTCCCATCTTTTGTCTCTCTCTATAGAGATCTAGGAACTCCCTGTCTATAGCCAATTGCTGTTTTCTGAGTTCAAGCTGGGCTTGCTCATACTGAATCAGTCTCTTTCTCCTTTCATGAGAGGATTCCCTCCTATGAGAGGAGACAGAGGTCCCTATTGAGGTGTCAGAGTGGTTAGACTCCTGAGAAGGAGACCTAGACCTTCTGGGCACACTCAGAACTCTTCCTGGGGGGACAAAGGGGAGGTCAGTCTGATCCTCCTCCTCCTCCTCCACAGGAGGAATTGGGTTTTCCAGGACAAGGTCATTTTCACCTTCCTGACCAGTTTCAGAGGGGGGGGGCCAGGGTTTCATCACCCCTGGCCCCTTTCTCATCTTCTGCCCCACCCTCTTTGCCTACCCCTTCAGACCCTATGGGCCTGCTGAGATCATCAGCTAGTAACACCTCCCTGAGGTGTTGGGTGCTGGCACTTTTGCCTGCCTTCAACTTCCTAGTATTGCATAATGCTCTCAATTCCAAGAATGGGAGTTTATCATACTTGGAGGGAAGAAGCCCACTGGCTTCTGGCGAGGACTCACTGGGTCCTGGCTTTGAAGACATTACTAGTGAGGTGTGGTGTATGCACTACCTACTCTAGTGTGGCCTACTAAACTCTCTTGAGTTGTAGAAAGGGTGTGCTATCCCTTAACACACAACTCTAAGTTCAGTAGAACTTACTGTATTACTAAGCTTGATTTATATGTACCTTAGGTACCCTTAGTGGTTTTCAGTTGATCAATTCAATTGAGATTATCTGGTAAAACAATAGCAAGCTGGAATCCCACACGCTGCACACCAATGTGAGAAGTTGGCCTGGCATATGCAGTCCTCTAATTATAGTGGACACCTTGCACCAGTCCAAACAACCCCTTATTGGAGATAGGTTAAAGACAACCTTTATTGAAAGCTATCCTAGTGGTAGCTATGGAGAGCAGCCTTCAGGCTAAGTCTTGATGGAATGTAAAGCAGCTTGTTTTACCAGTCTATAATCTCTTGAGTGACCAAATGAAAGAGGACCACACCAGGTATATATTCAAAATATATGTATTTATTACTAAACACACCCCTCTAGTCTCTTTATGAGGCTAGAGTTCGAAGTACATAAATTATAAGTTAGTTATCTACAGTAATAGCACAAATACACGTTTGAGCCCTAGGGGCGTACCAAACCATATACCAATAAAGTGGTATAAGAACCACGACTGAGCTAGACACAAGGCCTAGAGCCTGTAGAAGTGCTTGGACCACAAGGAACCACCCAAGGTAGTGACACAGGGGTCCCACGGGGGACGCGTGAAGTGTATGAACACAGCCGCGAATCGCCGTTAACTTCTATGGGGAAAGTCGCGGTTTGAATTTAAAAGAAAAGGGACACTTAGAGGAGGACTTGGAGCAAACCCTTTGAGAACTAGGCTGTTCTAGTGTCAATACCCACGGGAGCACCGGAGTACTCGAGTTACCTCACCCAGGGGAGCCGGGTGCATAGGTGTCTTTCGGGGTCGGGTTTCGTCGTCGCTTTCAATGGCGATCTGCTGCAAAGTGCTGCTGGCGGCCAAGTCGAAAGTGTTCGGGTGGATCCAAAGGTGGATCGAAGATCTGAAGAACCTGAAAGCAGAGGGGACAGAGTCTGGGTCACTAGCCAGTGACCAGGAAGGCGATGAGCAGATGCCCACCAATGTCGAGTGCTTCAGGTAGGTTGACGGTCGTCTTGACTCTTCAGCCACGAGGTTCAGGAGGCGTCGACGATGACCAGGAGCTGGATTCGAGCTGACTATGACGTCTGTCGATTGCAGGGGTGTCGGCGACCGGATTGGACCCAACAAGCCTTGGCAACGGCAAGTCTCGTGGAAATGGAAGAAGGACGATGTTGCAGACCAGCAAGGTCTGTGGGACTCACCCAGCAAGGGTAAGTCAGGGCACGCCTGGAGCAACCAGGGAGCCCTAGCAGAAGAAGATTGGCCTTCGGGAGGGCCTACTAGCCAACGGACTAGTGACCGCGAAGGAGCCTCGAGTCGACACACGTGGAGCTGGCTCACAGGACACTCGTGGAGTGGAGGCCAGTGATCTTCGGTACAGTTGGTGCTGGAGGCTGGGGCTACTCGGAGCCCAAAGCACAACTTCGTGGGAGACCCAGAAGAGGATGCACTTACAAAAGTACGCGGTGTCCAGGGGTCACGGTTCCACGTTACCCACGATAGCCACGGGCCTCAGCTCTGCTGGGGACTCAGGGTAGCCTCGGGGAAGTCTGGAAATCCACCTCTGGTGATGTAAAGACTTCAGCGTCCGGCAGGAGCTTCAGCGATGCAGACCGGACAATTGCTTCGTTGGTGCCTGCCAAGCAGGGGAGTCACTCCTTGACCCCAAGGGAGATTCTTCAGTCCTCTAATCTTGAAGTAGAGCGTCGAAGGTCCAGGATTCTGTGTCAGAGTTTCGTCCAGGTAAATCTAAAGTCCTAAGGACTGGGGTCCCATACTTATACTAAGGTAGGGGGTTGGACAAACTCTGTGGCCCCACCTAGGGGAGGGTCAGGGCAGAGGGGTGGTTACACCCCTTTCCCTTTGTCCAGTTTCGCGCCAGAGCAGGGGCTGGAAGCCCCTGAGCCGGTTTGAACTGGGGTATGCACAGGGACACCAAATGTGCCCCCAGTGCAGGACTTCAAAGCACCAGAGAGTGCTCCCGCCCAGCCCCAATACACACTATCCTGTCTGGGGAGGTGGTTACACCTCCCTGGGACAGGAAACCTATTGTTCAGGCCTCCCCTGCCGGAGTTTCGGTCAGCAGCAGGAGGCCAGACTCGTGTCTGTGGCAGCGGCATCCATTTTGTGATGCCAGGGCTCTGGAAAGTCAGTACCGGGTATACTGGTGTGTACATGTCTCTCCCTCTAGAAGGGTGGAATGCTACCCCCGCCACCAGAACTGGCGGGGGGTAGTATTCCAAGATGTTTGACACCAAACACGACATGTTTCCGTGCAGCCATCCCAAAGTTAGCATTTAACGCGAGGTTATAATGCACTTAAGAGTATATGGTCGGGCTGCACTACAAACAGCATCAGAGAAGGGTCTCCGAACGCTGCAGAGGGGCCCAGCTCATGCAGGGGCACCCTCTCACATAGGAACCACGCACTCTGCCCTCAGGATTGATAAGGCCTGCCATAGGAGTGACTTATAGGTTTATATGTGTGTATGTATGTGGTGATATAGGTAGCCTATATCACAGTAAGGGGTGCATGCACCACCTTACCCAGGCTGCAGTAGCAGACCTGTGGTGTCATTTTGGATGGCCTTCCAGGGGTGGCACAATACATGCTGCAGCCCCTGGTAGGCCTCTGAGGTACCTATGTCCTGGGTACATAGTATACCATATACTAGGGACTTATAAGGGCACTCCAGATTCCAATCAGAGATGTGCCTAAGGCACATGGAAACCATTTTAAAGAGGAAGCAGCTAGGCTGGGGTTCTGATTAGCAGGGCCCCAGCCAGACTAAGGTCTAAAAACAGTGAAGCATCAGCAAAAAGTGGGGGTACCCTTGTGAAGCAGATCCTACTCTCCTACATTCATCGTCCAGCGAGGGGAAGGAAACAAGCCCGAGAGGCGGCATCCCACAGTGATACCCACGGCCACCAGTGGCTGCCGTAGTGACCGGGCGCGACACCGCTCTCGACAGCCCAAGGAGCGTCGCCAGGAGTCCAGCCGTGCCTCAACTCCCCACTGATGCATGAAGGATAGACTGGCGATCCCGGTGAGTGTGGAAACTCCGCTCACCAGCGTGCCTGCAGAGCCCAGTGACCCGCGAGCAATTTCCCCGCTTCACCCTACCTCGCCGGTGCAGCTGACACCCTCTCAGCGCCGCCACAGTGCTTGCACAAGGAGGAGTCATACTCATGCCTGCCGGTTCCCAGTTGAAAAGACGAGCCGCGCGGCGCAGCGACCGCCCGAGTCCAGTGAGAGCGCCGACCTCCGGAGTGCCAGAAAGGAGCACCGCGCGGCCCTAGGCCGGCTGCCAGTCACCGCACCACCTCACACGCAGCGGAGAGTGCTGTTTTCGTCTGCGCCACCCGTTGGGAGCAGCAGGTGAGCCGCGGCAGGGCGAGGAAAGGGAATCGTGGCATACCTCCGTCACCGGCCTGCCGACACCCCATCAGAAGCGGGAGCCCACCCCGCGTAGGAGGAGAACAATACATACTGTCCCGGACCGAGCAGCTTCAACACAGCGACCCGGCCGCCCCAGCATGAAGCTCGCGTCCAGCGCAGCCTGGCACAACAAAGCTGCAAGTGAGCGGCGAGAATGGCCGCGTGTGCATGGGGGCAGTGAAACGAGGCACTGGAAGCAACAAAGGGCGGGAGCGGCCATGCACCGCTCCGCAATCCGACCCCGAGAGACACTGCAACAAAAGTGAATCCACACCAGAGCGCAGCCCTATCCTACCGCAGCAGTGCCCTCCTGTTTTCGGCACCCACCTGCACCATGCTGGCGTGATTCAAGGGACCTCCAACACCGGGGGACCACCGAGCAGTCCGCAGCACCGGCGAAGTGCAGAGCATCCAGGGAACTGCCTTCAGCGCCACCTAGTGGCCATTGCAATTACCGCACTGGAAGAAAGCACTATACTGCCACCTAGTGGACAGTGGGACATATTGCACCAGCTCCTCCAGCACCCAGCACCTGCAGCAACCAGGGCAAGTCACCGGAACGACCGCAGCGCCACCTGGTGGCTCCCAAGGACAGATAGCCAGCAACAGCCGTCAACAGACCCCAGAGAGCACACCACCATTAAGAGAGAGACTGCCTGCTCTGGCCCAGTCGCTGAGACAGACTGCACCAGGCACAGCAGACGTGCCCTCAGAAGGGAGTGCTCAGAGAGCGGCCCTCTGCACCCTGCAAGAGCAGCATGGACACCTTCAAAGACAGCAAAGTCTCCAGATAGCTGCCACACCTTGAGCTGCAAGGGTAACTGAAGCCAAGCACGCACCACCGGTGGATGCCTGACTACACCTCCAGCAAAGACACTGCGACACAAACCCCCCACCGACAGCGCAAACAAAGACTGGTGCTGAGCACGCACCACACGTGGCTGCCCAACGCCACCACCGGAGAAGAGATTGCATCACTTGCTCCTTCTGGCATACAGGCACAACCGCAAGTAACACTACAGGCACACGAAGTGTCAGAAGAAAGCGTCTCAGAAGAAGACAAGGCGCACTGCGTCGGATGCGCGCCAAAAGTGAAGCCGACCTGCCAGACAGTCGCATAGAAGAAGCACTGCTGGAGTCAGCAGAGAGATCCTACACATCTTCACAGCAGCAACGGAGCCCTGAAGGGGCCAAACGCAGCACAGTGTCCTCCCTCACTCTGCCTCAAGACGAAGTCGTCGGTGACCCAAGACAGGCAAGAGGAGAGTCGCACACTACGAGTGGCCAGCCACCACCACAGCTCCCACCACAGCTCACCACTGCCCGCAGAAGCCATTCCCAGGAGAGGGAACACCCGGAGTAGGAGCTTCAAGACGCTGCCTGAAGAAAGAACGATCGAGACGAGTGGCTGTTCGCCACGCAGCAGAGAAGAGCGACAGAAGTCTCGCCTGCATGGTCCAGAGACCATTGAAGTTGACAGGCCCTGTTGGCCTTTTGGAATATGGTGCATGACATTGCACCCGGAGAAGAAGGAAAAGAGGAGTTTGCAATCCCGTCACCTGGCAGAGCCGGACAGACACAGGGGCGCTAGAGAGAACAAGAGGAGAAGCTCGAGGACTCGTAGCACCCCAAGCCAAGAGCACCACCAAGGCGGACCGACGGCCCTGGAGACAGCATCAAGGGAGAACCAAGAGTAAGCTGCAGCAAGCGCAAACCGCGTTGATCCCATCGCTTCACAGTGCGACCGTCGACCTGGAGACAGCACCAAGGGAGAACCAAGAGTAAGCCGCAGCAAGCGCAAACCGCGTTGATCCCACCGCTTCACAGTGCGACCGTCGACCTGGAGACAGCACCAAGGGAGAACCAAGAGTAAGCCGCAGCAAGCGCAAACCGCGTTGCTCCCATCGCTTCACAGTGCGACCGTCCAGCCCCGAGTGTCAGCAGTCAGAGTCGAACGGCATCCCTGCTCCTGACCGCAAATGCCAGAGGTGAAAGAACAGATTCAGAAGAGGCAAAGTCATGTAGCTACGACGTCCCTCCAGAAACCTCCTCTCCTAGCTGATCATCGCCACCTGTCGTCCAGGCCCAATGGCAGTTACATCATCAGTCTTCCAAAAGGGCACTTTCTTCAAGCACCCATCTGTCGCACAGCTAAACGGGAAATCATCCCTTGCAGTAAACCACTTCCTCGTAGGTTATCTATTTTGTTTTCATTATCCAATGGTAATACCAAAACTTATATCATTAATCTTCCTGCTTATATAATCATCACGGAGACAGCATGATTGCACAAGAATGCTTTATTAATATCTTCAAATGCCTCCTGCTGCCAATCCAGGCTTTCAACAGCGACACGTAGGGTCAATCATATTCCAAAGTAGGTTCATTACATGAATTATGCCCAATGCATTTCGAGCCTTAAAGCTCTTCGTCAGGGGTTTCACTGAAACAAGCAAAAAAAACAGCTCAACTGACTGCTCAGTTTAAGTTTACTTTATACCCAAATGATGTTGCTGCATATATTGCCTTCCCTCACTTACTTTCCCAGTCAAAACTTTACAAAACCTTCGTGTGCTCAATTTAAATACAAATCCCCCTGAGTGCTCCACCCCTCCCCGCCTGAAATACCGACACTAAGTGCAAACTGAAATTCTAAAACTAAGTGCAAAAATGAGTTCCACCTCCCGCTGTACTGCTTTAAAACATACGAGCCACTAATGATTCCCCCAATTATAAAATCACTCAACCCCATCTACAAACCAAACCCTCCTTATCCTTGTGCTCAACGAAACCTTAGCTGCAACAATATTATTACCAGTAAACGCCATAACCGGCAGCCTGACTTCCTTCATTCACTTCACTTTCTTCTTCATAAATCTCGCGCTCTTACGCTGCCGTTCAAACCTTTAAATAATGTGCACTCTCCCTCATGTGACTAATCAGACTAAGTGCTAACCACGTGACATATTCCTCCAGTTGCTGTGCTTCTGTGAAAAAACCAGCTGCCGCAAACTATAAATCCCATAATGCACTACCCCAGTGTCATGAAAAAACCAAACAGAATCTGAATCATTCTCCTCCCCCCCATGACCCCACTTGCATCGGTGAAAATGCAAAATACAAACTTTGTGAACATGTAAATAATACTATTGTCCTCAATTAATGCCCAGGAAAACGTAAATGAGTCCAGTATAATTAAAACTGCGTGTTATTGCAGAGACAATGCTAGCAATCAAAGTTCAACTGCCACATCTTTTTAATGATGATGTCCGAACTCTCTTTTTTTTGCTTGTTTCAGTGAAACCCCTGACGAAGAGCTTTAAGGCTCGAAATGCATTGGGCGTAATTCATGTAATGAACCTACTTTGGAATATGATTGACCCTACGTGTCGCTGTTGAAAGCCTGGATTGGCAGCAGGAGGCATTTGAAGATATTAATAAAGCATTCTTGTGCAATCATGCTGTCTCCGTGATGATTATATAAGCAGGAAGATTAATGATGTAAGTTTTGGTATTACCATTGGATAATGAAAACAAAATAGATAACCTACGAGGAAGTGGTTTACTGCAAGGGATGATTTCCCGTTTAGCTGTGCGACAGATGGGTGCTTGAAGAAAGTGCCCTTTTGGAAGATTTTTACAAATACTGTGACATGGGACGTCACAGCATCTGCCTGCACGCACTCTTGGCATACAGTTGTCATTGGCTATAAAGGATTACTTAAGGGAAGGTGTGCATTCTTAAACTTTCATTAATTGCAGTTACATCATCAGTGCCATGTGCCTGACACCACACTCAGCAAGAGACGTGGAAGTGTGACCGGAGGGTCCACACCACGAATCGGACAAACGGACAAGTTCAGAAGGAGGAGTCGTGAGTGGCCGGGCCGGATGGTGAAGAGAACCCGAGCTACAAAAGGAGCGAGTCCTGACATAGCGACAGCAAGGGAAGAGGATGATAACCCGAGAAGGAACTGGCAACCGCACAGCGGGAGTCCGAGAGTAAGCCGCACAGCCTGCGCGAACCGAGTCTCATGCCTCACGCTTCTCAGCGCGTCTATCACTCCTCTGTCACCAACGTCCCAACAGCCCAAGAAGTCCAAGTACACGGATGCAAGTACCTCCCCAAGGGAGATGGAGGTACCTGGCCACTCCCTGCCTAACGTGATCGACTCAAGATTGAAAGCCTGCAATCATCAAGGCAAGTCATCACCAGCCATCGTCCAGATTCACCACACAAATGGCTATACCATCACGCCAGTCCTCATCAAGTGCGTCACACGAAACCACTCCCAGAGCACCGATGGACTGGGGTCCTACACCGTTGCCACAATAGCCGACAAAAGAGACCAGAGGCTACCTGTGAACCTGGCCGACACCTGAACCGCGGCAGCGAGAGCAAGTCTTGGCCAAGACTCATCCACCCTCGAGGGTTGGGCGTGCAACTCAGTAATGGCTCCTAGGTGGTCCTGCAGCTGCCTCCAGTCGGCACACAAGCGGCCCCAGCGCAGCCCTCCTGCAGTCCCGCAGCAACCCCGACAATGGGCCTCCCGAGGCGGGAGAGGAAAAGAGACATTGCCCCACCGACTGGTTATCGGTTACAGCCAAGCGGTTCAACAGAGACATTTGATCAGGCAACAATTCCGTGAACTCTCATCTGGGACCCCATCCATGTTCATGACGCAACCCACTATAAGGAACTGTTAGAACTCACCACAGACCATCACCGACGTCAGCAAAGTGGAAGCCATGCAAGACCGCAAGGCGTCTCATCATCAGTGAACTGACGGTATGCAGCGGACGTCTCCAAGCCGGCGGTTGTGTCCTGAACCCCTCAGGTTAAAGTATGGGTGCCTGCCGAGATAGTCCTGCTGCAAGCAAAGTCACCAGCTCATGTCTGACGTCTTCCTGCCACCTGACTCAGAAGACTGATGGACCCTGTGGTATTTAGTTAACTGTTTAATTCTCTCCACAGGTTGAACTAATTGTTGTTGTTGTTCTTCATTAAAGTTGGGGAGGAATGTAGTGTCCTGCTGGACACGTTCTAGTGTCTCAGCAGACACTGAGTTGGTTAGCCACTCCCTTGGGGAGTGGACACACATGCACCCCACACCCATCCATCACAGGCGTCACAAGTGATGTGAGCCTGTTAATAAAAGGGCCCGGGTGCACGTGCTCGGGGCCAGTTACTACACAGTATGTCTATGTGTCAGTGTCGATAATTCATCGTCATGTGGGCCTGAGGCACAACATTTCAGCGATTATCATGTTTTAGACGGGAGATGATTGTTTACAAGAGGTGGAGCTAGTTTACATGTATTGGTCTACATCTATATCCATAGTTACGTCCAGGGCTGGACTGGCCATAGCGGGCACCGGGCGTTTCCCCAGTAGGCCGCTAGGGTGGGGGCCGGTTTTGGGCCCCTGGGGGGCCGTTTTTGTTACCGGGGTCGGCAATATCGGCCCCTTGTAACAAAATCGGCCGGAACCGGCCCTCGCAAACTGCTCGGCTGCACTCCCCCTCACCCCAGGGGGGAGCCGGCTGAGCAGTTTGCCAGGGCCGGTTTCTGTTCCCAGTCCGGCCCTGGTTACGTCTACGGATCTGATTGTATTTCTGTTTTGATTCAAGGTTTACAATGAAGCTGAGGCTGTATATATTTACAAATGGCGGTTGCGTTCGGGTACCCACAGCAAAGCTACGACAGTCCCTTTTCTATGTTTAATCAGGAAGATGCCATCTTCACTTGGTCAAAATACAGGTGAACCATCTAAACATGATCGACTCGTTCTCCGGAGGTTTGAGAGGCGGATACGACGTATGGCCGTTGCGATAAACGGACACCGGTATTCGACATCATGACAATACTTTGAAAATTTTTCGTCGCAGACTTCAAGACTACACCACAGATTAGAGGTTTACAATCCCATTTTCATTGTAGTGAGGTTCAGCGACTGGTTGTAAAACTTTCACCGTCGGTATACACAGGTCGCATTAAGCAAGGTATGTTTTAGTTTAACTTTGTGAGCCACAGAGAGATCATCAGGCATTTGAGAGACGTGCGAGTAATGTTACCTTTTCATAGTTTATTTCAGCTTGAAATACAAGGCTTTTT
The DNA here is from genome assembly GCA_963921515.1 of Calotriton arnoldi. Taxonomy (NCBI): domain Eukaryota; kingdom Metazoa; phylum Chordata; class Amphibia; order Caudata; family Salamandridae; genus Calotriton; species Calotriton arnoldi. The sequence goes on along the minus strand of CAWUFW010002341.1, from coordinate 175,508 downwards.
TTCTGAAGAACGGAGTAATTAGTAAGTCAGTTAGAAACATTTGGTATGTTCACTTCACGCTTTCGTTTAACAGCTTAGTGGTATGCTTGCATGTATCACATAGAATTATAGCGGGAGAAACTTATTTGTGGCACAGTGGTGCTTCACTTCTTGACTAATCATCTGCAAAGATTCACTGTTTTCATTTCTGGAAAAGGGCAGCCAGCTTGACTCCTAATCTTTTCACATTAACCTTTTTCTGAAACTCAACATCTGTTTACACAGTTAATTGACTGCATGGTCACACTCGGGCCTGTGTTCAGCATAGGGATTCAAATTAACAGTGTAACTTAACCTGACTTGTGAGATGTTTGATAAATCAATAAAAACAGGTTTGGTACACACAGTCATTGTTTGCATGTTCACACCTGACACAATGAACAAGTAAAAACATTTTTTATTGCTGAGATAAATTCCAACTTGTTGCATTATGGTTCTTTTCTGTTTAGAATAGCCCCTGAAGAAGGGAGTGAATCCCGAAATGCGTCGGGCAGATCGCTTTTTGAACATAACATAACACAATAATTGATTGCTGCTATATTAAAAAATGTACATAAGAAAATGTGTTCACAAGCTACAGGTTTGGTCTCTGTATTAGAATAGGGACATACCAAAATCCTAGCTAAGAATACACAGATAAATATAATCAAGAATAAAAGTAAAAGTGGATGACGTGGAATTCACATTTGTGTAATTGTACTAAGTTTGATGATAAATTCACAAATCAGTGCTCACTGAGTCCATGAAGCTAGATATTCTTAGCCATACTAGTAACATCTCTGTGTGCCATGCCCATGGACAGAGCATAAGATATAGTAGGTAAGACACTCCTCTATAAGGCCTTGGCCCTAAGGCAGGGTGCACTATATCTCCTGTGACGGCATCTCTCCATGAGCAGATATGCCCCTGCAATATCCTTGTTGATTCCTGGATATTGTGAGTGACCAGGGAAGCCATAGTAAGTACACTCATCATTACGGGTTCCCCAGGTCCATGATGTCTTCACTGAAATATGGGATGTTTGTTACCAAACATCTCAGCACAAGAAACCTGCACTGATTCCAGTGTCAGATTTATTAACAAGTGCACACAGATGACTCCTTAGAGGGGTCCCCTGGAACCTACCAATCCTTAGTGTGGTCACCGACTGGCCTGAGCCAGCCTGCTACCACCAGACAGTGTTCCGACCTCATGGGGAGAGTGCCTGCACACTCTGAGGCTGAGAAAAATGCCTGTCCTGGGTGGAGGTGTTCACACCTCCCCTGGTCAGGAAGAGCCATCCGTGGCGGGGAGCTTCAAAGGCCTTGCCACCTTTGTAATATGACCCGAGCCTCTCCTGTTAGAGGGAGCAGGCCCCCTTCCTGTCCTCACCCCCTTTTTGGTGGGACAACAGGTGGGAAAAAGTAGAAAGAATAGGAGGTGTGCCCCGCTCTGCCAACTCTACCCCTCAGGTACTGGAGGCGAGGTGAAGTACACTTTTCAGTGACCACCATCTTCAAGATGGTGGGACTCCTCCGAACGGGATCAGGGCTATGGTGAGCATTTAGAGGGTGTAGTCACCCTTAAGGTAAGTAACCCATTGGCTACTACCTTACAGTCCCTTTAAAGTAGTATTTAGGTGGCCCCCCCTGAGCCCTGAACTTCAGTTCCTGACAGCCTAAGAAGAGCCAGACTCTACAGAGTCGCACCAGAGAAGACTGCAGAGACCAACTGACTTGGCCCCAGTCCTACCGGCCTGTCCGCAGCCCTTGACGATCCTGCACCAAAAGACAACTCGTCCTGCAGCCCAATGACCTCCAAAGTCTCGGGAGGACTGACTGCCTTCAATAAAGATTAAGACTCTAGAGAATAGTAGACCTATTTACCAAGCAACCATCTTCAAAGTAAAGACTCTGTGACCAGAAGAACCGCAAAGCCTGTTCCCAGTTCCACCTCTGCACCCAATGCCTCGGGCCCAAGTCCACGTGGCCCACCAGTCTCAGCAAGGTTCCCCAGCACTCCAGAGCCTGAGTCCATCATGAGCTGACCTCTCCTGGACTCCTTGACGTCGCCTGCAGCCTCTGCACAGAGATCCCCCAACCGCGACCTGTTCCGGTAAGCCGCTTTTGACACCAAAAAGCACCCCGCACCCATCCGTCCTGAGCCTTAGTAAAGAGGACAAAAGGTGTCCCTACATTCCAGAGCATCACAACTTACCTCTACAGCTGGTGGTTTCCTGTGAATGGCCTCCGAGCCTGAGCCTGCTGCCATTTTCTGATTTGGCCTGTCTCCATTGCTTTTCATTGGGCACTCAACGCTGTGTTGGCACCCGTCTTCCGGCCCCCCATGTGACGCTGGTGGTGTAGTGTTGGTGCTGCTTTGGGCCCCGTTAGGTGCTTGCTTCAATCCCTGGAGACTGGTCCCCCAAGCCACTGCAACTACCTGTAAGCAGCCTCTGTCCGATTGTCCCCAATCCCCTTTGATTTGTATTGGGCACCCGACCTCCAACTTGCACCCTGCACCCGGCCGCCCCTGTGCCACTGGTGGTGCACTGTTGGTGCTGAACTGAACCTTGCCCAATACTGACCTTAACTTCCAAAGACTGGTCTTGTAAGTTGATGTTATCTCTATGTATGCTGAATGTTTTCTTCCTCCCATAGGCTGACATTACAAGGTCTGAAAATTGAAGTGTGTCAATTTTTTGAAACTGAAGAGTATTTTTAATGCAAAACGTATTTAACTATGACGAAGTTCTGTGGTTCTACAAAATAAATATAACCAAATTAGTTTTATAAATTGGTCTTGGATTTATTCATTCAGTGTGTGTCTCATTTATTGACCCCGTGTGTACAACAAATGCTTAGCACTGCCCTCTGATGAGCCTAAATGCTCGCCCACACGACCACAAGAGAGAGCATTAGTACTATCTACTTTAGCTTCTGGTCAAGCCTCTGGGGATCCACTGGATCTCTGCACACTATGCCTCTTTTGGTATAGTATATAGAGCCAGCTTCCTACGCTGACATTGAGGGGTGCCCAGTAATCCTTCGGAGTAGTCTCAATGGAGAGGCCAGTCTGAAGGACTGTCATCAGACTGGCTGAAATGCAGCATGGCCTTGCATACAAGAGATTGGGCGGGTCTCTGCGGGTTGACAGCTCGGGGTCTCACGTCTTCCAGGAGCTTCAGGTAACTGGGTTACTGCTTTTGCACAGAGATCCTTTTATCACTTGCAGTTCATAAAATGCAATACTTCTAATATAGCACAGTTAACCTATAAACCAGCTTCACAGAGCTGCATGCAAACTGCAAGGCATGGATTTAGAACCTTATTATTTTTTCTCAATCTGTTATTATTGTAAGGCTGCTAAAAAGAGTTTCTTTAGGTAGTAATAAAGTCTCATTAGTACAGACAACCCAAGCACTGCATTACATTTTAAATCCTGACTTTCCATGTCTTCCCCCCCCACGTGCACTCCTAACATATAATCCCCACCAGTAAAGACTATGCCTGGGAGTAATTTTAATAATGCCTGAATAATAGAGTGATTAATGCAATTACACTTGCTCACGTAATTAAGAGTAATTTGGGGATGAAATCCTGCGGCAGGAGCACATTTAGCGCCTGCGATCAGCTGCTCACGCTGCTGTTTATGTTCTGTCGCATTGAGCACTATTTTCTTTAGCACAAAATGCATCATCGCATCCATTTTGGACCCATGGGGCATTTTTGCATTAAGAATAAAGCGCTAAATGCCAAATTATTCTTCTCGCATAATTCTGCATAATCTTGTGTCATTTTTAGGTAATTCCACGTGATTACAAAGCACGTAATTACACGAAATACGACCAACCCTAGTAAAGACGGTGTGTGACTCCTACACCTTGAAACTCTCATTGTCTCATGTAACATCTTGTACATTAATGTACACACGTGTATGATTAATTGCCAATGTATAATGTGTGCCTGCACTCTGGCGCCCCACACAGGGTACAAAAGCGCTATAAGGTCACTGTGAACATCTTTGTAGGTGTGGTAGAGAGATGGAAGAACACTGACATGGCGTTGATTAATGCACTTGTGTCACTGAGGAGCTGAAAGGCCTGGCCATTGATGATGACATTGCAAGGTCAACGACAAAGCGATGACGTAAACTCAGAACATCCATGCCACACCTCTGCAGCGCACAGACTTGCTGTGGCCCGAAAGGCTGTGCTCTGGGGGTCCCAGTCTCATGTGGCAGCCTCATGCCTGCATCGACGCACAGCGGATGAACCCAGCGGGCGCGGCGCTGGCGCGCCAATGGCTAGCCTGTTTGCGCCCGTCCGCGCCCAGCCCTCGCCAGAAGCCAGGACCCCTGCTCCTTTCATGCCTGACTTGGACACAGGCAGAAATAATCTTACATGAGCCAGGAACTCCTAGATATCAGACGAGCAAGCACAGCTAAAAGCACTAACTACCCACATGACACTCCCCGGTCCTTCCCTTACATGGAGTGACCCTTTGTGTGCAGGTTATGTCAATTCCAAAGCCTGGAGCTGAAGCAGAAGCATGTGGCCCCACTGCTATCTGGCCCAGAAAAGGGAAAGCACAATTTGAATCTAGATAATCTCCCCCAGACTCCCTCAGACAGTCCAACCAACAAATCTGCTCTGGGCTGGAACGGCTTTCTGAGCAATGTTAGATCTTTGCCCAAGTATGCTATTGAAATCTGGGATCTACTATCGTCTGAAAATCCCGACATCGGATTTCTGATTGAAACCTGGCTTAAACCAAGCTCCACCCCCGCTATTGCGGTGGCACTCCCTGATGGCTACTGTATCCAAAGGCTGGATAGACAGTCTAAGGTTGGTGGAGGTATAGCCATTATCCATAAAGACATTATCAAAGTATTGACACTCGAGCAATGTTGCAATGACAAAATTGAAATTTGGGTTTTTAGAATTGACTTTCTACCCCATTATAGCTGGAAATGCGCCCTTGTATACCGGCCCCCAGGTCCCCTCCTGGATTTCTCGCTCCAGTTGATGGAATTAATTGCCCCTCATATTATTTCCACTTAACATTTCCTGCTATTAGGGGACTTCAATGTACATAGCGAGAACACTTCTAATCAGGACGCCTCTATGCTTCTCGCCGACTTAGCCACTTTAGGACTTGGAAAGATCAACGTGGGTCCTACACATCTAGCGGGACACACGCTGGATCTTATCCTGACCAACTCTCCACACATCTCTTGCGAAGTTCCTCGCCCACTTACATGGACAGATCATTCTTTAATTGACTTCCAAATTAGAGGACCTAGGGTACACTATGTCCCTCCCACAGCCCCCTATAGTCTCCGTAGACAGTGGCATAAAATAACACCCAACCATTTTATGAATACATTCCCGTCAATCATTAACCTGGAATCAGAGAATGTGGAGGAATGCTTGGCCAGCTACAACTCCATAGTAAAAACAACCATAGATCAGCTGGCCCCATTGATACAATACCCTAATTCGGCCAGACGCCCACATGCAGTGTGGTTCTCTCTAGACCTAGGGAAGGAAACATTTCTTTGTAAAAACCTGGAAAGACGCTGGCGTCACTCCCATGATGCAAATGTAAGAAAGGTATAAGACCTCTCTGGCTTGATATCATAAGAACTTAAAAAATGCACGCAGAGCCCACATTGCGTTACAACTTGACCAGGCAGGGAGCGCCCCCAAAGAATTATACCAAATCCTTAATTCCTTTACCAACCTGAAGGCCTGCAACAATGAAGCAGCTCCATCTCAAGAACTCTGCGATAAAATAGCTATCCATTTTGTACAGAAAATGGAGCTAATTTACGATAAAATCCCTAAAGACAGGAACCCTCTGAATGACACAGCATCTTGCTGTCCCCCATACTCGACCAATGTGCATCCGCTGGAAAGCTTTTCCCCTCTCACAGTTGATAATGTGGAGACACTGTTGAACACAGTTAAATCAGGTTCCCCTTTGGACATTATTCCAGCCAAAATTTCCTCGCTACTCTCTAAACAGTTGTCCCCATCTATTTGCTCAGTCCTCAATCTTTCACTGAGAGAGGGCCAACTACCACTCGAATGGAAGTCTGCACAAATAATTCCCATCCGAAAGAAAGCTAATGTCCCAATGGAAGACCTGTCCAACTACCGTCCGATTTCTCTTTTACCTCTCCTGAGTAAGTTATTGGAAAAGTATATTAACAAACATCTCTCTGACTATGTCGAATCTACCGGATGCTTTGACCCATCTCAGTCTGGGTTTAGGCCAATGTACAGTACGGAGTCAGCATTGATGGCTGTTACCGACTGTATAAGGCACTCCCTTGACAACGGACAAGCAGTACTACTAGTGCTGCTGGATTTGTCAGCAGCTTTCGACACGGTCTCTCATCACATTTTGCTCAGGAGACTTAAAGAGATTGGAATTCAGGAAAAAGCCTTTCAGTGGATTTCGAGCTTTCTCACCCACCGGACTCAGACCATCAATCTTGGCCCTTTCCGATCACAGACCATGGAACTGACCAAAGGAGTACGTCAGGGATCCTGCCTCAGTCCCACCCTGTTCAACATTTATGTTGCTCCGTTAGCTGGATTAATTAGAAAGCTGGGCTTCACACCAATCTCGTATGCTGATGACACCCAGCTATCACTATCATTTGACAAAAATTCTCACAATATGCAGACTGCTTTCTCGGAAGGCATGACTGCCATCGCGACCTGGATGAGGAATAATTTCCTACAGCTCAATGCTGGGAAAACTGAGATCATGCTATTCGGATAAGCGCCTCTGCTCCCCGGAAGGGTGGCCTTCTGATCTAGGCGACACCCCGGTCCCTAAGACTGTGGTTAAGAGCCTTGGTATATGTCTGGACCAGAAACTTACAATGAAAGAGCAAGTTACAACTACCGTGGGCTCATGCTTCCATATGTTAAGCCTCCTACGCAGGGTATTTTCCTTTCTCCCCCTAACCGCACGAAAAACACTAATCCAGGCACTGGTGATAAGCCAATTACTTAATTACAGAGCACAGCCATCCATAGGTTTCAATGCTGACTTTGTTGTCAGTTATTTAATGATAAACAAGAACATCATTCAATGTTTATAAAAACAATGGTCTTTCAAGTACACAACAGATCAAAATTGCAACAAATGGTCTTGAATGTGTTGACACGTAGTAAATGTTGTAGATGCTGACAGCCGACACGTGTTTCGTCGTAAAACGACTTCTTCAAGGCTCGAAAATTGTTGAGAAAATCGTAGCTAAAATCTTCAGGATCCCTCAAAGGTTTTTTTGGATCGAGTGGAGACGCGTTTCCTGACACCGGGATTTGTACAGCAGGGACTCTGCTGCTCTACTACTGCACTTTGCAGGTGGAACTTTGTGGCTCGTGGTACTTTGATACTAGCGGTTATGCTTCTGTGATTCTCTACAGATTACGAGTCCTATTCGATAAACTGAAATCAAATGTATCCGGCTCAACACCATTGCTGTGATACATCCCACACTATTGAGGGATCCTGAAGATTTTAGCTACGATTTTTTCAACAATTTTCGAGCCTTGAAGAAGTCGTTTTACGACGAAACACATGTCGGCTGTCAGCATCTACAACATTTACTACGTGTCAACACATTCAAGACCATTTGTTGCAATTTTGATCTGTTGTGTACTTGAAAGACCATTGTTTTTATATACATTGAATGATGTTCTTGTTTATCATTAAATAACTGACAACAAAGTCAGCATTGAAACCTATGGATGGCTGTGCTCTGTAATTAAGTAATTGTTGTTATTTGTATGGGGATAAGTTTTCCTTCATACTAGACAACACTGGGTGAGTGGCACAGTGTTATACATTGAGCACGCCGAAATACTGATTGTTGAAATTTGGACTTCTTTGGTAAATAGGACGGAGGTGCTGGCGGGTGTGTTGTTTACCACTGCCATTCATACCTTAGTTGCTATTACTGGTGATAAGCCGCCTGGACTACTGTAATGCTCTCCTGATTTCAGCAAGTGAGTCCTCCCTAAGTAGAGTTCAGGTAGTTCAAAACACTGCGGCTCGCCTTGTCTCAAACTCTCCTGCCAGAACAGCTTCTCTCCCTCTTTTACAGCGGCTACACTGGCTTCCAATACGCATGCTGGTCAAATTTAAGATATGCTGCATTGTACACAAAGCACTAAATGGTAAAGGTCCTGGCTATCTAGCAGAAAAACTTATTCAATACCAGCCACCCAGACCTCTACACTCAGGAGGCAAATTCCTGCTCCTCGTCCCGCGTTTTTAAAAATCCTGCATGGGTGGGAAGGCATTCTTCCACCTAGCCCCCTATTACTGGAATCAGGTCCCTATTCATCTCGGGAAATGCCCAGATTACCTTCTATTTGGAAGGCTCCTTAAAACCGAACTTTTCTAAATAACCACTTCTCTTCTGCCTTATCTGTAGCACCTCCGTAGCGTGGAGATACCCCTGTGGGGGTGATTCGGGCGCTTTACAAGTAAAAAAAAAAAAAATGTACAAAAAAAATGCCACGTGCCTGTGGAGCTGCACTAATATCACTTCTGGGAGAGCTGTCTGATTCACCCATGAACCCTGGGCACTGGATCCCTGAGGCTTCTTGCTGTGCGCCCTGAGGTCTGGGGGCTGATGCTATGTGTGATCCTTGGTTCTGGTGCATGCAGTGTGAAGCTTCCACAGTGGTAGCCGTCCACGCACTTCCCGGTGGTTTGACACACTCTGTTCTAGACCTGTGGTGCACTGAGATTCAGAGACAGCTGGTAGGCAGAGGGCTCTCATGTGGTCATGCGTCAAGGCCCGTGATTTGCACATGGACCTCCTTTGCTTGCACAGGGTGGGTCGTGCACACCCGAGGTGGCAATGTTGTCCTCTTACAGCAATGCAGCTAAACCACCAAGCCTTTGCGGTGAAGTAAAGTGTTACCAAGTGACATCCAAGTGTGGTGTTCGTGGCAGGCTCATGTGTGTCCAAGACCAGCTGGTGTTAGAGCTAGAGGTACCAGCCGGTGTGTGTGTGTGTGTGAGGTTACAGACATGGTCGTGAGCAACCTGAGGCTTCTGCCGTGCCCTGGAGTAGACACGGGAGCCATGATGGTGTTTGACACGCTTGTCTTCAGTGTGGGTCCCAGCCTGAGAGAAGCAGGAGACAAGGAGACCCCACGGTTTCCTGTGCGTGCGCACGCCAGCCAGCATGTGATACAATACAGCGCACTCGAATGATTCCGGTTGACAACAGTGATGCCTCTCCTCCCCCGAGACATCTGGAGTAGCACAATTCAGACTGCATCCTTTACACGTTATCAGTGCGCAATTAGGCATTTATATTTGACAATATATTTACTGTGTGCCTTAATAATATTAACGTGTGTGAACATTTGAGAGCATCAATGAAATGTAACTATTGAGACACTGAAGCTTTATAAACGGGTGCACTAATGTTCAGTTTAAACATGAAGATGTATCCTGTATTCGCATTTGCATTTATACTTTGTCACATTTGCATATATTCTGAAAAGTCATATTTGAAAGTGTACTCATGTATGCTTTTACTCACGTTAGCATTTGTTCTTGCGTTACATGTGCACAAGTATAGCCATGTATTTGACGTGCATGTTTAAATGCTTAGTTAAAGCTCGCCTGACTACAGACCTTAACTGAAACGCATTTTCTCTTGCCAGTTTTTTCTTTTCCTTTGCAGGTGTGTTTTCAAGGATTCATTAGCCAGAGAAAAGGAGCATTGCTATATGTATTAGTCTACTGATAGTAAGGCCTGAGAAGAGAAATCTTGGCAAGAAATGTGAAAGAATCAGCAGGTGAAGCTTCCGATTCATCTCGTGTCGTGAACGAGAATGCTCCTGGTTGCAGTAACTGTCCAAGTTCTGTGGAAGGTGAAAGTCTGGTAATGTCACAAATGCATACCACAAGCAGTGAAATGATTGGTTCCTGGTGGGACGGGAAGAGATGTGATTGTTGTTGAAGTTTGTTGGGTTTAATTAATTTTCACACAGTTAGAATTTAGAGCAGATTCCCTCAGACTTTGAGGGGTACAGACCTCTCTGCTTCTTTTATGCTTGCAAGTGCGAAGCTTCATGCTAAACACTTAGTCCAATTCTGGAAGACTTCTACTGGAGTCTTTGCTATGCTGACACCTTCTCGCACTACCGAATTTCCATGAGACTCTATTCTACGAACCATCCTAATTCTAAACTGAGGGCCTTGATTAGATGACTTTAGAACTTATTCATGTTTAGGAGAGAGGACCAGAGTTTCTTTAAGGATCACTTATTTCTATTTCTCAGTTTTTGTATTCTTGTGGCTCTGATTATTTCATATATTATTCTACTGAAACTGAACCTATTGAGACATTTCAGTTTGCCAGCTATAATTCTGTATCTTTTAATATTCTCTTGATAAGCATATATATGGATATGATTATTAATTGGCAATAAAACTGCTTAACTTCAATTACTGACCCCTGGTCCCTATTGTGGGCCAAATGAGCTTCACAAAAGTTGAATTGTTTTATTATTGCTAAATCCCTTGGTGTCTCAATAAACTTAAAAAGGTCCATCAGATGAAGAATTGTAAATCACTCATCTGCGAGCTCTCACATCACGTGCTGCAAGGCAGCGCAGACTCTCCTGCCCTTTGTTGCCCACTTGTGCCCAGCAGGGCAGGCTCTCTTGCCCTTCCAGCTGCCTCTCGCTGGACACTTTTCCACAGGAGCTGTCTCACATTATAGAAACCATGTCTGACCATCCCTATGTTGGCCTCTCGTGCCCTGGCTCTCTTGCCCTGAACACACATCCTACCTCTCTTCCACAAGAGCTCTCATTATAGAACCCATGTCTGGCCATCCCTATGTTGGCCTCTCGTGTCCTGGCTTTCTTGCCCTGAACACACATCCTACCTCTCTTCCACAGGAGCTGTCTCTCGTTATAGAACCCATGTCTGACCATCCCTATGTTGGCCTCTCATGCCCTGGCTTTCTGGCCCTGGACACACATCCTACCACTCTTCTGCAGGAGCTGTCTCTCATTATAGAACCCATGTCTGACCGTCCCTTTGATGGCCTCTCGTGCCCTGGCTCTCTTGCCCTGGACACACATCCTACCTCTCTTCCACCGGAGCTGTCTCTCATTATAGAACCCATGTCTGACCATCCCTATGTTGGCCTCTCATGCCCTGGCTTTCTGGCCCTGGACACACATCCTACTTCTCTTCTGCAGGAGCTGTGCCTCATTATAGAACCCATGTCTGACCATCCCTTTGATGGCCTCTCGTGCCCTGACTCTCTTGACCTAGACACACATCTTACCTCTCTTCTGCAGGAGCTGTCTCTCATTATAGAACCCATGTCTGACCATTCCTATGTTGGCCTCTCGTGCCCTGACTCTCTTGACCTGGACACACATCCTACTTCCTTCTGCAGGAGCTGTCTCTCGTTATAGAACCCATGTCTGACCATCCCTATGTTGGCCTCTTGTGCCCTGGCTCTCTTGCCCTGGACACACATCCTACCACTCTTCTGCAGGAGCTGTCTCTCATTATAGAACCCATGTCTGACCGTCCCTATGTTGGCCTCTCGTGCCCTGGCTTACTGGCCTTGGACACACATACTACCTCTCTTCCACCGGAGTTGTTTCTCATTATAGAACCCATGTCTGACCATCCCTTTGTTGGCCTCTCGTGCCCTGGACACACATCCTACCTCTCTTCCACAGGAGCTGTGCCCCATTTGACAACCCATGTCTGACCATCCCTTTGTTGGCCTCTCGTGCCCTGGCTCTCTTGCCCTGGACACATATCCTACTTCTCTTCTGCAGGACCTGTCTCTCATTATAGAACCCATGTCTGACCATCCCTTTGTTGGCCTCTCGTGCCCTGGCTCTCTTGCCATGGAAACACATCCTACCTCTCTTCCACAGGAGCTGTGCCCCATTATTGAGCCCATGTCTGACCATCCCTTTGTTGGCCTCTCGGGCCCTGACTCTCTTGACCTGGACACACATCCTACTTCTCTTCTGCAGGAGCTGTCTCTCGTTATAGAACCCATGTCTGACCATCCCTTTGTTGGCCTCTCGTGCCCTGGCTTTCTTGCCCTGGACACACATCCTACCTCTCTTCCACAGGAGCTGTCTCTCATTATAGAACCCATGTCTGACCATCCCTATGTTGGCCTCTCGTGCCCTGGCTCTCTTGCCCTGGACACACATCCTACCTCTCTTCCACAGGAGCTGTGCCCCATTTGAGAACCCATGTCTGACCATCCCTTTGTTGGCCTCTCGTGCCCTGGCTCTCTTGCCCTGGACACACATCCTACTTCTCTTCTGCAGGAGCTGTCTCTCCTTATAGAACCCATGTCTGACCATCCCTTTGTTGGCCTCTCGTGCCCTGGCTCTCTTGCCCTGGACACACATCCTACCTCTCTTCCACAGGAGCTGTGCCCCATTATTGAACCCATGTCTGACCATCCCTTTGTTGGCCTCTCGGGCCCTGACTCTCTTGACCTGGACACACATCCTACTTCTCTTCTGCAGGAGCTGTCTCTCATTATAGAACCCATGTCTGACCATCCCTTTGTTGGCCTCTCGTGCCCGGCTTTCTTGCCCTGGACACACAACCTATCTCTCTTCTGCAGGAGCTGTCTCTCATTATAGAACCCATGTCTGACCGTCCCTATGTTGGTCTCTCGTGCCCTGGCTTTCTTGCCCTGGACACACAACCTATCTCTCTTCTGCAGGAGCTGTCTCTCCTTATAGAACCCATGTCTGACCGTCCCTATGTTGGTCTCTCGTGCCCTGGCTTTCTTGCCCTGGACACACAACCTATCTCTCTTCTGCAGGAGCTGTCTCTCCTTATAGAACCCATGTCTGACCATCCCTTTGTTGGCCTCTCGTGCCCTGGCTTTCTTGCCCTGGACACACAACCTATCTCTCTTCTGCAGGAGCTGTCTCTCATTATAGAACCCATGTCTGACCGTCCCTATGTTGGTCTCTCGTGCCCTGGCTTTCTTGCCCTGGACACACAACCTATCTCTCTTCTGCAGGAGCTGTCTCTCATTATAGAACCCATGTCTGACCGTCCCTAGGTTGGTCTCTTGTGCCCTGGCTTTCTCCACCTTGACACACATCCTACCTCTCTTCTGCAGGAGCTGTGCCTCATTATAGAACCCATGTCTGACCATCCCTTTGTTGGCCTCTGGGGCCCTGCTCTCGGGCCCTGGGCACACACCCTACCTCTCTTCTGCAGGAGCTGTGCCTCATTATAGAACCCATGTCTGACCATCCCTTTGTTGGCCTCTGGGGCCCTGCTCTCGGGCCCTGGGCACACACCCTACCTCTCTTCTGCAGGAGTTGTCTCTCATTATTGAACCCATGTCTGACCATCCCTTTGTTGGCCTCTGGGGCCCTGGCTCTCGGGCCCTGGGCACACACCCTACCTCTCTTCTGCAGGAGCTGTGCCTCATTATAGAACCCATGTCTGACCATCCCTTTGTTGGCCTCTGGGGCCCTGCTTCGGGCCCTGGGCACACACCCTACCTCTCTTCTGCAGGAGCTGTGCCTCATCATAGAACCCATGTCTGACCATCCCTTTGTTGGCCTCTGGGGCCCTGCTCTCGGGCCCTGGGCACACACCCTACCTCTCTTCTGCAGGAGCTGTGCCTCATTATAGAACCCATGTCTGACCATCCCTTTGTTGGCCTCTGGGGCCCTGCTCTCGGGCCCTGGGCACACACCCTACCTCTCTTCTGCAGGAGCTGTCTCTCATTATTGAACCCATGTCTGACCATCCCTATGTTGGTCTCTCGTGCCCTGGCTCTCTTGCCCTGGACACACATCCTACCTCTCTTCCACCGGAGCTGTCTCTCATTATAGAACCCATGTCTGACCATCCCTATGTTGGCCTCTCATGCCCTGGCTTTCTGGCCCTGGACACACATCCTACTTCTCTTCTGCAGGAGCTGTGCCTCATTATAGAACCCATGTCTGACCATCCCTTTGATGGCCTCTCGTGCCCTGACTCTCTTGACCTAGACACACATCTTACCTCTCTTCTGCAGGAGCTGTCTCTCATTATAGAACCCATGTCTGACCATTCCTATGTTGGCCTCTCGTGCCCTGACTCTCTTGACCTGGACACACATCCTACTTCTCTTCTGCAGGAGCTGTCTCTCGTTATAGAACCCATGTCTGACCATCCCTATGTTGGCCTCTTGTGCCCTGGCTCTCTTGCCCTGGACACACATCCTACCACTCTTCTGCAGGAGCTGTCTCTCATTATAGAACCCATGTCTGACCGTCCCTATGTTGGCCTCTCGTGCCCTGGCTTACTGGCCTTGGACACACATACTACCTCTCTTCCACCGGAGTTGTTTCTCATTATAGAACCCATGTCTGACCATCCCTTTGTTGGCCTCTCGTGCCCTGGACACACATCCTACCTCTCTTCCACAGGAGCTGTGCCCCATTTGACAACCCATGTCTGACCATCCCTTTGTTGGCCTCTCGTGCCCTGGCTCTCTTGCCCTGGACACATATCCTACTTCTCTTCTGCAGGACCTGTCTCTCATTATAGAACCCATGTCTGACCATCCCTTTGTTGGCCTCTCGTGCCCTGGCTCTCTTGCCATGGAAACACATCCTACCTCTCTTCCACAGGAGCTGTGCCCCATTATTGAGCCCATGTCTGACCATCCCTTTGTTGGCCTCTCGGGCCCTGACTCTCTTGACCTGGACACACATCCTACTTCTCTTCTGCAGGAGCTGTCTCTCGTTATAGAACCCATGTCTGACCATCCCTTTGTTGGCCTCTCGTGCCCTGGCTTTCTTGCCCTGGACACACATCCTACCTCTCTTCCACAGGAGCTGTCTCTCATTATAGAACCCATGTCTGACCATCCCTATGTTGGCCTCTCGTGCCGTGGCTCTCTTGCCCTGGACACACATCCTACCTCTCTTCCACAGGAGCTGTGCCCCATTTGAGAACCCATGTCTGACCATCCCTTTGTTGGCCTCTCGTGCCCTGGCTCTCTTGCCCTGGACACACATCCTACTTCTCTTCTGCAGGAGCTGTCTCTCCTTATAGAACCCATGTCTGACCATCCCTTTGTTGGCCTCTCGTGCCCTGGCTCTCTTGCCCCGGATACACATCCTACCTCTCTTCCACAGGAGCTGTGCCCCATTATTGAACCCATGTCTGACCATCCCTTTGTTGGCCTCTCGGGCCCTGACTCTCTTGACCTGGACACACATCCTACTTCTCTTCTGCAGGAGCTGTCTCTCATTATAGAACCCATGTCTGACAATCCCTTTGTTGGCCTCTCGTGCCCTGGCTCTCTTGCCATGGACACACATCCTACCTCTCTTCCACAGGAGCTGTGCCCCATTATTGAACCCATGTCTGACCATCCCTTTGTTGGCCTCTCGGGCCCTGACTCTCTTGACCTGGACACACATCCTACTTCTCTTCTGCAGGAGCTGTCTCTCGTTATAGAATCCATGTCTGACCAACCCTATGTTGGCCTCTCGTGGCCTGGCTCTCTTGCCCTGGATACACATCCTACCTCTCTTCTGCAGGAGCTGTGCCTCATTATAGAACCCATGTCTGACCATCCCTTTGTTGGCCTCTCGTGCCCTGGCTTTCTTGCCCTGGACACACAACCTATCTCTCTTCTGCAGGAGCTGTCTCTCATTATAGAACCCATGTCTGACCATCCCTTTGTTGGCCTCTCGTGCCCTGGCTTTCTTGCCCTGGACACACAACCTATCTCTCTTCTGCAGGAGCTGTCTCTCATTATAGAACCCATGTCTGACCGTCCCTATGTTGGTCTCTCGTGCCCTGGCTTTCTTGCCCTGGACACACAACCTATCTCTCTTCTGCAGGAGCTGTCTCTCCTTATAGAACCCATGTCTGACCGTCCCTATGTTGGTCTCTCGTGCCCTGGCTTTCTTGCCCTGGACACACAACCTATCTCTCTTCTGCAGGAGCTGTCTCTCCTTATAGAACCCATGTCTGACCATCCCTTTGTTGGCCTCTCGTGCCCTGGCTTTCTTGCCCTGGACACACAACCTATCTCTCTTCTGCAGGAGCTGTCTCTCATTATAGAACCCATGTCTGACCGTCCCTATGTTGGTCTCTCGTGCCCTGGCTTTCTTGCCCTGGACACACAACCTATCTCTCTTCTGCAGGAGCTGTCTCTCATTATAGAACCCATGTCTGACCGTCCCTAGGTTGGTCTCTTGTGCCCTGGCTTTCTCCACCTTGACACACATCCTACCTCTCTTCTGCAGGAGCTGTGCCTCATTATAGAACCCATGTCTGACCATCCCTTTGTTGGCCTCTGGGGCCCTGCTCTCGGGCCCTGGGCACACACCCTACCTCTCTTCTGCAGGAGCTGTGCCTCATTATAGAACCCATGTCTGACCATCCCTTTGTTGGCCTCTGGGGCCCTGCTCTCGGCCCTGGGCACACACCCTACCTCTCTTCTGCAGGAGTTGTCTCTCATTATTGAACCCATGTCTGACCATCCCTTTGTTGGCCTCTGGGGCCCTGCTCTCGGGCCCTGGGCACACACCCTACCTCTCTTCTGCAGGAGCTGTGCCTCATTATAGAACCCATGTCTGACCATCCCTTTGTTGGCCTCTGGGGCCCTGCTCTCGGGCCCTGGGCACACACCCTACCTCTCTTCTGCAGGAGCTGTGCCTCATTATAGAACCCATGTCTGACCATCCCTTTGTTGGCCTCTGGGGCCCTGCTCTCGGGCCCTGGGCACACACCCTACCTCTCTTCTGCAGGAGCTGTCTCTCATTATTGAACCCATGTCTGACCATCCCTATGTTGGTCTCTCGTGCCCTGGCTTTCTTGCCCTGGACACACAACCTATCTCTCTTCTGCAGGAGCTGTCTCTCATTATAGAACCCATGTCTGACCGTCCCTATGTTGGTCTCTCGTGCCCTGGCTTTCTTGCCCTGGACACACAACCTATCTCTCTTCTGCAGGAGCTGTGCCTCATTATAGAACCCATGTCTGACCATCCCTTTGTTGGCCTCTCGTGCCCTGGCTCTCTTGCCATGGACACACATCCTACCTCTCTTCCACAGGAGCTGTGCCCCATTATTGAACCCATGTCTGACCATCCCTTTGTTGGCCTCTCGGGCCCTGACTCTCTTGACCTGGACACACATCCTACTTCTCTTCTGCAGGAGCTGTCTCTCATTATAGAACCCATGTCTGACCATCCCTTTGTTGGCCTCTCGTGCCCTGGCTTTCTGGCCCTGGACACACATCCTACCTCTCTTTCACAGGAGCTGTCTCTCGTTATAGAATCCATGTCTGACCAACCCTATGTTGGCCTCTCGTGGCCTGGCTCTCTTGCCCTGGATACACATCCTACCTCTCTTCTGCAGGAGCTGTGCCTCATTATAGAACCCATGTCTGACCATCCCTTTGTTGGCCTCTCGTGCCCTGGCTTTCTTGCCCTGGACACACAACCTATCTCTCTTCTGCAGGAGCTGTCTCTCATTATAGAACCCATGTCTGACCGTCCCTATGTTGGTCTCTCGTGCCCTGGCTTTCTTGCCCTGGACACACAACCTATCTCTCTTCTGCAGGAGCTGTCTCTCCTTATAGAACCCATGTCTGACCATCCCTTTGTTGGCCTCTCGTGCCCTGGCTTTCTTGCCCTGGACACACAACCTATCTCTCTTCTGCAGGAGCTGTCTCTCATTATAGAACCCATGTCTGACCGTCCCTATGTTGGTCTCTCGTGCCCTGGCTTTCTTGCCCTGGACACACAACCTATCTCTCTTCTGCAGGAGCTGTCTCTCATTATAGAACCCATGTCTGACCGTCCCTAGGTTGGTCTCTCGTGCCCTGGCTTTCTCCACCTTGACACACATCCTACCTCTCTTCTGCAGGAGCTGTGCCTCATTATAGAACCCATGTCTGACCATCCCTTTGTTGGCCTCTGGGGCCCTGCTCTCGGGCCCTGGGCACACACCCTACCTCTCTTCTGCAGGAGCTGTGCCTCATTATAGAACCCATGTCTGACCATCCCTTTGTTGGCCTCTGGGGCCCTGCTCTCGGGCCCTGGGCACACACCCTACCTCTCTTCTGCAGGAGTTGTCTCTCATTATTGAACCCATGTCTGACCATCCCTTTGTTGGCCTCTGGGGCCCTGGCTCTGGGGCCCTGGGCACACACCCTACCTCTCTTCTGCAGGAGCTGTGCCTCATTATAGAACCCATGTCTGACCATCCCTTTGTTGGCCTCTGGGGCCCTGCTCTCGGGCCCTGGGCACACACCCTACCTCTCTTCTGCAGGAGCTGTTCCTCATTATAGAACCCATGTCTGACCATCCCTTTGTTGGCCTCTGGGGCCCTGCTCTCGGGCCCTGGGCACACACCCTACCTCACTTCTGCAGGAGCTGTCTCTCATTATTGAACCCATGTCTGACCATCCCTTTGTTGGCCTCTGGGGCCCTGGCTCTGGGGCCCTGGGCACACACCCTACCTCTCTTCTGCAGGAGCTGTGCCTCATTAGAGAACCCCTCTCTGACCATCTTAGAGGCTCATGACTCACGGCCTGGTTCTCATAAACCAAAACATTTGGAAAACAAGGATACAATGATTGCTGATGCTGTCGAAAGTTTGTTTTCCCGATTTATGCGAAAAAAACTAATTATAACTTGTGCGTATTTGAAGTATTTTGGGCTTGTTTGGGTTATTTTTGTTTCCTTGGAGTCGGATAATTAATGTCACGTGCTGCCTGCACCACTCAAAGCAAACAGGGCACAGATCACAAGCTCCAAGTCAGGCAACACGATCCTAAAATTACCAGTGTGGGCAGAGGAGCCCTAGGCCTGCAGAGGGCCTGCTTTATGTCTGGCCGCCCAGAGGCCCTTCTCATCCCAAAGCCCTCCCCGACCCAGGATTCAAGTCTGCTGGAGACGCCTGTCCCTTTCATCTGTCTCTGCACAGATGCTGGAGCAGGCCTTGTCCTCCCAGCTCCGGCCAGTAGGGGCAGCAGAGGGTGGGAAGGCCCGTCCTGGACCAGGCAACCAGCACAGAGAACCCCACTTCAGTGAGGCGACGCCTAAAAACATCTCAACTTAGGAGGTGAAGAAACTCATTTTTAGGTTGAGCCTGGGCAGCGCATGCGCTGCTCTGCGAGCCATGCTGTATTGGAGTATGGACTTGAAGCTCCGCCCACTCTCCACCCATATTTGTCATTGGCTTGTGTCATTGTCCTTCATAAATGCTGGCTTCTGATTCGTTAATAGGCGTGTTAGTCCCTCCTTAGTACTGCCTTGTCTTCATTTGTAACCTTCCATGAGGACTGGCCCTTTTACTTCGGTTGTTACACGGTGCATCTTATTTAGTCTGTAAGCACTATTTTCTTTAATGGTTTCACCTACTGCAGGCGCTACGTGCTTTCCTGCAACATTCAGCGTGCCATGCGCGCTATCACGGGGCGCTTTTATTAAAAAAAGCATTTGTTTGTCAACTTGACAAACAAATAATTTTTCGGTCAAAGCGCCCATTACTGCGCATCCACTTTAATAGCAGCCACGGACCTTTCTTTAGACACGGCGCTTTTAAAGAAAGGGGAAGGGCCTCTATTAACGTGAATGCGCAGCATGGGGCGCTTGTAAACAACAAGCATTTGCAATGCAATTGGTCTTGCATTTTAGAAACTTTGACCTATTGATATTGTAAATAACAATGCCTTTTATTATTGAAGCATTTTTAAACACAAATAAAAGGCATTGTCATTTACAATGCCAATAGCTCAAAATCTGGCAATTGCGAGACCTATTGCATTGCAAATGCTTGTTACAATTAACCTTGAAGGCCTGATTTCTGGAGCAGGGTCACTTACGTCATAAACCATATTCAAACTCGCTTCATTTGCCATTTCCTTTTCGAAAAGTCATTTACTTCCCCCTCTTGCAATGAAAGGAAGGCCTCTGGCCTTTGGGAGTCCATTCAGAGTCTGGACTTCCAGAGCAACTCCAGGCCCTTTGGGCGCCCGTGGCAGTCTTTGCGTTTGCTGCCCCGCGGCGGCCGCCGTAAAGAGCAGAGGGGGGGGGGGTATGCTGGCGAGTATTTTCCCTCGCGGCAAAAGCATTGAGATTGTGTGGAGCGGGGGTGGGGCTGATGCCGCCCCCAAAACTCGTGCCGCCCGGGGTGGACCGCAACCCCCTAGCTACGCCACTGACTCCATGGATATCCGGTGTCAATAGTTTGTTTATTTATTTTATTCATAACCTCCCTAGAGGTTAACAGACACAAATACATATTTTAACTTCATCCAAGAAGAAAGCCTAAATTAAATAAATATAAATGGTTTATTCAATGCTGTGTTACAAATACTCTACTAATGTTAAAAAGGCAATAACTTGCAGCAGCCATAGCATATGATATAGTCTCCTGAGCATGTGTAATTCTATTGCCAATGAACAAAGAACTAAGAGGTGATGACAAGCCACCTTTAAACATGAGCAGTGGGAGATACTGTGGTTTAAGTGCTGCGGCCCCTTCCACAGGTGGCAATAATAATAATAGGGGACTCAGACCTAAGTTGTGAGTTTTATAGAAGAGACATCTCCATATTTGAAGTTTGATGGGCAGAGCTGTGTGATCCTGGGGTGTTTTAAGAATGACGCTGTTTTATATAAAACCAGTCTTGCACAGCAGGCATGACCTCCATCAAACCGGCTCTAGCGACCCTTCAGAGGTGAGAGACTCAGCTGACGACAAAGAACTCCAGGAAAGGCTGAGGGCTTGATTACGACTCTGGCCGTGTGAGAGCCGGCCGCCACGCCACTGCCCCGCATCCACACTGCCAAAGCCGACTGCCGCCTACCCGCCCAAATACGAGTTTTCTCATGGCCTGGCTGGCAGACGACGACGCGGTCCCACGGCGGTGCCTATAAGAAAGACACCGCAATGGGAATGGCAAAGGCCGTTCCTGCACATCATGGCCTATGCAGGCCATGCCGTGCAGGAAAGGGGGTGCATGCACACAGGGGGGCACAACATGTGCCCTCCTGCGTGCATCTCCATGCACAGGGGCAATAGGGGGCCCTGTAGGGGCCCCTTTCTTTCTCCACCACCAGCATTTTCATTGCGGGCTCACCGCCATGAAAAGACTGGCGGTGGGGAAACTCATATGTTTGGTGGTGCCGCAGCAGCACCGCCAAGCATATTGCTTCCCTAGACCGCCGTGCCACTGCCAGGGATTGCAGATTCCTGGCAGTTGTAGCGGTTCTCTGGAGGTCTGACCGCTGTATTCGTAAGACGGCGGTCGAACCGCTGGTGCGGCAGTCCCCGACCACCACCACACCTCCACCACAGGTTCAGCAGTCCATCGTAATCAGGCCCTTATTAGTTGTTGCAGTGCCAAAAGAACATTGTTTGAGAAACTCCTAGTGATACACTTGGTCACATTCAGATCACTTTTGACTAAGGCTTGTAGAGTGGTATCAGATGTGTGATGTATTCATTCTCCCCAAAGAATATAGACCGACCCACATTCCATGCGGAGGGCTTCTAGGGAACGCTGCTCAAACTTTCCAAAATCTTCTATTACATTTTATTGAGATAGGCAAGTGGAGGAATATCTACATGTTAAATTTTGCCTAAAAGTGTTGGGGTGTTTGCTTCTCAATAATAATAACTTGTTTTCGATGTGGGAGTCTAAATTAGGGAGACTCAGAGAGAGATCATGTTGGAATCAGGGAGATTGTTCGCCAGGGAGCAGTCATGTCCACATGAGGGACAGTGTTAGTCAATCAAGGAGAGTTTATCTTAGACTCAGGAAGATTGTTAGTCAGTTAGAGAGATTTCATCTCAGGATCAGGGAGATTGTTAATCAATCAGAGAGATTACATCTCAGGATTGAGGGCAATGTTAGTCAATCTGGGAGATTTCATCTCAGGATCAGGGAGATTGTTAGTCAATCTGGGAGATTTCATCTCAGGATCAGGGAGATTATTAGTCAATCAGGGAGACTGTCTGCCAGCGAGCAGTCATGTCCACATCAGGGACAGTGTTAGTCAATCAAGGAGAGTTTATCTTAGAATCAGGAAGATTGTTAGTCAATCAGAGATATTCATCTCTGGATCAGAGAGATTTCATCTCAGGATCAGGGAGAGTGTTAGCCAATCAGAGAGATTCATCTCTGGATCAGAGAGATTTCATCTCAGGATCAGGGAGATTGTTAGCCAATCAGAGAGATTCATCTCTGGATCAGAGAGATTTCATCTCAGGATCAGGGAGAGTGTTAGCCAATCAGAGAGATTCATCTCTGGATCAGGGAGATTTCATCTCAGGATCAGGGAGAGTGTTAGCCAATCAGAGAGGTTCATCTCTGGATCAGAGAGATTCATCTCAGGATCAGGGAGAGTGTTAGCCAATCAGAGAGATTCATCTCTGGATCAGAGAGATTTCATCTCAGGATCAGGGAGAGTGTTAGCCAATCAGAGAGATTCATCTCTGGATCAGAGAGATTTCATCTCAGGATCAGGGAGATTGTTAGCCAATCAGAGAGATTCATCTCTGGATCAGGGAGATTATAGTCAATCGTAGATTTCATCTCAGGATTAGGAAGGTTGTGTGACTGTTAGGAAGGATTATAAAAACTGAATTACAAAGCGCGCTGCCATAGATAGAGACCCTTTCTGTTTACCCTAATGCTTTATATCCATGTATTCATAAATGTTCATAACCTAAAACCACATCTTCTTAACATTTTCCTTCTTTCCGGCGCCTTTTCAGTTCTGCTGCAGGAGTTGCACCCAGCTATGCATCTCTGCACAAAGGTCCATATATACAACTGAAAGACTGAGCCGTGGCCAGACTCCCTGGATCGTGCAATTGATAATATATTGATTATTGCATATTTAAGATGCAGAGCAGAATATAAAACATGGACTCACAATGAATGAATCAGCTCATGAAATGTGACTAAAAGATACAAGGCGAGGGTAGCAGCAGCTGTGAGTTTTGAAAGCCCCGGGGCAACAAATGCGGCCCCAAATTACAGCACCTGAGTTCCCTCAAGTACATTTGGAAAAATGGGGATACCTTTCCCAGGCCAATTTTTTAATAAATTTGCTAAAAGCCAAAGCATTTCAAGCAGTTTTGAAAGAACATTTGTAATATTTCATAGATTTCATGGTCAGTGGAGAGACCCTGCCCCCCTCCATGGGCATGTTAGGGTAACCTTTACTTCTCTTTCAGTGAGCGGGGCCACATGTGACAATATATGCTTTGTGATTCTGTTTTAGTAACATTTGTGAGGGCCCCGGAACCAGGAACACTTCCGGGGAGCCTGAAATGGTAGTAAGAAACACACTGAGATGTTAATCAGATGGAGGACTGGATAATAATTTTTTTTTTCTCATCAGCTTTGGCAGGATGAAAGGCTGAGTCGGCAGGATGAAAGGCCGACTCGGCATACCGCAGCCTATGCCCTGCAGGTTACGCTGCAGCAGGCGCTCTGCACATTGATCTGGTTACAAAGAAAGCTAAACTTAGCCCCTCTGCATGGAAGGAATGATTCTCCGAGGGGATAAACAGTTGTGTTATTCTGTGCTTTAATTGAAGTTTGACGTCATCCATGGCGAATTGGAGGAAAGACAGCAGACGAGGCTGACACCGGATCCGCCCCTGCTGATGTCACTCTGGGAAGCAAAGGTGGGGGGGGGGGGCGGTGTCTGCCCATTAACAACACAAACACTTACAACCGGATGCTCAAAACTCCCAGAGTTGAGATAAGAGAGCCGCTTGAGTAAAGGCTACGCTCGGAGTGCATTTCCAACCTTCATGACACTCATGAAGAATTCCAGGCTTACCCCACATTATATATTTAGACACAGAAATGGATCCAGTGTAAAACAATGTTAGTCCTTTTCATAGGACATATTTATCCCAGAGGTGAATGCTCTTTCCCTGCACTCCTGCACATTTTGGGGGAGTTTTCCTCTCCATTTCCACCCTAAATATGCATTTCCTCGTGCCCCTGGTAGGAGTGAACCTATGAGCAGCATGTGCTTGCAGAAAGTATAGAAACAGGCGCGGAAGTAAACTCACCCTAGAAAGCCCCCAAACCCACCCCTAGGAGCGGATCTGTCACCTCGGACATCCTGTTATAAACCCAGTATTTTCCTCTTAATAATCCCACTGTGAGAGCAAATCCCCAGCATTCCTTGAAAGGGAGAGTCCCTGCACTTCTCAGCACTGCTTGAATACTTTTAATGGGAGAGTACCAGCACTTCTCAGGAGCAAACAGCTACTGTGGACACTGAGTACCAGCACTTCTATATTTCCTTTGTAAGCACTCTCTTCAGTGCACAGTTAGCCCTGAGAGGGGGCCCTCTAAGAGGCGGAGAGGGTGGCGGAAGTGGTTGTTCTCACCCTACTCTAGTCTATCTCTTTTTTGGTCAGTCCATCCCAAACAGCAACAACCAGACTTTGTCCTGCTGACCCAGTGTTTATGACACCAAACACAGCTCTACTCTACCCTCCCCTTTCCCTAAACGGTATCATGTCCCTATCATCAGTGTTGTTTCTGTGCTTGAAATGAGATGTCAATCTTATGCCGATGACACCAATGTTCATTTGTGTAGATGGTCCACAGTTCTGGCGGGTATGCCTGTGGTTCTGTTTCTTCAGAACAGGAGTGGATGAAACGCGCAATGTTGCCCGTTGAATGAAGCCAACGTGAATGCCTTAATTTTTAGGGTCTCTGTTCTTTGGGCAAAGCGTCCCTGTCAAAGAAACAGTTAAAGACCTGAGAGTTTCAAAAGTATTTGGAGGTCTCTGGCCCAGTTGTCCTCTGATGATAGCTCAGTTGTTTTAAGTCAAGACGTTCGCTTGCATCTTATTAAAATATCATCAGGTGAACAGACTTAGGCCTCACCGTGTCAAAGCAAAAAAAATGTAAACAACTGAGTTAAAGATCCCATCCTGTTTCTGAGGGATATTCCCAGTAGTCGAAGAGTGTAACTGATATACATGGAGGCTCTCAGAGATCCAAGGAATGCTGTAGGTGTGTTCTTCATTTCTTTGGGCGTACAGCACTTTCTTCGATTCATCAGCCGACACGTTTCGTCATATGTAGCGTGTGGGCTTACAGCTTTCTCAAGACCTGTGTTCTTTTTTATAGTTTCTTAGTTGGCCAAAGTCCTGACAATAGGTTCTCAGAATTGGCCTGGTATGTGAGGGATCGAGCCGCGGTCAGTGTCTACGGGTCAGTTTCAATGCAGCCTGTACCAAACAGGTCTGCGTTCTATCCCATCTCTTGTAAAGACCTGGGTGTTTAATCCTCACCCTCACAACTCCTCTACCTCTAAGAAGGTCCTATTTAGGCTGGACCTTCTTAGAAACATCTAACCCTTTTATGCACTAGAACTTACAGGGTTTGTAGTCAGAGTCCTGATAAAGAGTAAGATCAACTCCTGGGATACTATATTTAGTGGGCACCGAAAGAAGATTCTACAAAACAAATTTGAAATAAAAGCTTATCTCTTGTTGCTAAACATAAGCTAGACTGGTTACCTACAGATGCATTACCTTTAAATTACCCGCTTCATCCATGAAACATGCTATGGAAAAGTTCCTGCATGCAAGTTTGATTTTGCTAAAAGTCAGCTTGCTGGGCAATTGTCCACAAAAAATTACGTTTTGCTGGAAAAATTACCCAGAAAAAAACTAGTTTTGCTAGAAATCTTACTCCATGGACAAAGCTGTGTGCCAGAGACAGAACTGCAGGAAGTTAAGAACTCTGTTAACTTCAGGACACTTCCTCAGTGAAGTTTCAATTTTTCAAATCTGTTTTGAAGACCCAGAGCAGAAGTCTGCAATCAGATAACTGGGGTCCTCCTTGTAGACCCCAGCCTCTGTCGGTTCAATCTAAGGTGTCTTCGAGTTAAGAGGCCATTATATGACACAAGCCCCTTGCCTAAGAGCAGCTTCCTTCAATGTCCAGCAGCGCTACATCAGTGTATTCCTTCCTTATCCCTATTTCTCTCCGTTGGCTTACGTTGAGTGGACATTGCCAACGGACTGTGATCAGAGTATAGGAGTCGTCATTTCCTTCCTTCCTTCCTTCTAGAAGGGAGTTAATGTGTTTGTTGCTGAAAACATGTTTTGTATCATCCTTCAGGAAACTTATTAAAAAACAATGATTCTGAGGGAATTACTTCATGCCGGTTGCTTCCGTGTTTGTCTACGGTACAAATGTTCAGTTTTAGTATTTGTAAAAAAGCAAATAAAAACATACTTCTAAAACAAAAAAAACAAAAACTTGATGGAGTGCGATATCGGCTTCAGCTAGAATTTTGTTGAAATGCATGAAGTGATGCTTGGGTTAACAGGACTGGTCGACAGAGTCTTACGCTGATTTTACTTTACGTCTCCAACCTACCTACCAATGTGCCTCACTTGACCCAGAGGGGGCCTCACCAGTTCTGTCCTTGATTTGGGGTGGGAATTTTGACATCTCCTCAATTTTGGCTTTGATAAATATCAGAGCTGATGCGGGAACCAAACTGATGGTAATTATCGAAAATGCCCCTTCTGAAATGATACAGAACTTCGATCCTATAAATATATTTCATGTGCTCATCTCACGTACGGCTCCATCCTCTTTGTGGGCTGATCATATCCAGTAATGGTCTCTGGCCCTCTAAACTGATTGATTAAAAATTGATGGACACCTGATTGTTTTAGACTTAATTATCAAAAATCTTGCCATGGAATTTAATTAAATTCATTTTATATTGTGCTTTGAGCAGCATAAAAATGCTGGGAGATCATTAAGGATGTATGGTAGATAGTTAAATTCCTCCATACTAGCCAATACTCAAAGGAAAATAAATATCTGGGGAAAACTTGACAAATGCATTGAATCTCAGAAACCCCATTAGAACCTAAGATCCCCTAACAACAATCTTCTCTGGCTTCTGAAAATCACCATTGTTCATGTCTCTGATCTCCACGGCAGATGATCCAGGCCCTCCTCTTCCCCACTCCACTGCTCCCCTCACCCTTCTATCTCTCCTCCCATTTTCTTTGGTGTCCTCTTGTTCGTTGTTAAACTATGTTGCACTCTTGACCTCCGACCCATCAACCTAGCAGTTATCTCACATTATTTGGAAAATAAACACTGGTACTGTGCCCACTCTTTGGGTGTGCACTATGGAGTCTCCTACCTTTATCATTTGTTTTATTAAAACTCAATAAAAGTATTTGAGATTAAGAAAATGTTTATTTTGCAGATAAAAAAAAATCAAAATATTATGTTACTAGTAAAAGATCATGACATAAAAACAATATTTTAAAAACATTTGTCTATGTTAGCTGGATCCCATTTTACAGAAACTATAAAACCGGTTAATCGCGGATTTGAGCGATGTTACAATACTACCCAGTTATTAATATATTATAGTATACTGTCAATATCTGGCTGTTCACTAAGATTCATAACCATCTGTTTAAATCTGACAATACATCTGATATCCCTGTTCAATTTCCCTTTAAAGCATAATTTAACTGCTGAGTCAATGGTGCCACAACCTCCCGCTTGTAAAATCAACATCAAGTATCGACTCAATCGTTGGGCACGCACAAAGAATCTAGAGCTCTGTAGTTTCTGTTGGGCATCATACAGCCTACAGTTTGAAGTTTTGCATTCTAAGTATGTCACTAGTCCTTGAACTGATGCAAAGAAATGAAAAACAATGAAATATTTAAAAGGGTCTTTGGTAGCAGGTTTAAGAGTGCATTCAAGATACAATTGATGAGTGCAAGAATACGTGGCAGCCATATTGTGTATGTAAGAGGTTTTCAATATTCAACACATCTTCAATAACATTTGTTTCAGTCACAATACTTTTGCATACAGATTTTAGTTGATTGTCCATTTCCCAACCTTCAGGGCAAATCTGCTAGAATTTTATGTATTTATTGATTGAGATTTCTAAAGCGCACTCTGTCCAAAAGCTGCAGGGAACTGTCCAACAGAAACAACTAATCTAAAAATAAACACTCAAAGAGAAAGTACAAGAAGACAAAAAGTGAATAGAAGAATGAATGAAAAATAACAGAAGAAGAAAGGGGAAAATATAAAACATCAATAAAGAGAAAGGATGAAAGAGCAAAAAGTAAATAAGCAAATTAAATCACAAAATTAAACACAGTCTGTATTAAATCCTGTCTACGTGCCAGACGTTTTGTGAAAATGCTTCATACCACATGAAGAAAACTTCATATATGAATGCAGGAAATTACAATTCAGCATATGAAGTTTTACAAAGGTGATAATGTTTCCAACTTCACAAACTTGGAAGCCTTTTACTTTGCTAGAACTTCCCCAGTGTAACATTTTCTGCAAAGAGGGGCTTTGTGAGAGGATTTCCCACAATTAATTTTTTGCTCACACATTTTCTTAGAAAAGTAAGTTTTTTTCTCCAGCAAAACCTACAATTTTGCAAGATTTTAATGTGATATATTTGTATCTGAAAAGTTTTTCGAATTTGTGCCAAGCCCATCTTAGCCACCTTCACACAGCAATAATTCTTTAGTCCAGGTGATGCAGCGAAATGGGTTTGTAAATGATGTTGCTCTCTTAAACAGCGACAAGATGAGCCAAGAGAGTTGGGGCTTGTGTCACCCTAGACCCACCCGGCAGTGGAAGATCTCCTCGAGATATTATGTTATGAAAAGAGTGCCATGAAAGCTGCCATGCAGCATTACCGAGATTGAATTAGAAAGTGACAGGGAAGCAATGGAAATGTATTAAGGCTGCTGAGTGTATGTGTGTAGCATTTGTATAGCACAAACCTAGTGAACATCAGCAAAGTGCTGTACAGGCTCATTGGCAGACATACAATTAGAAAGGAATAAGGTTGGGGGTCCTAGTTTATGAGAGGGGAGGAGGATTGTTAGACCTGTCAGCCCTAGGGTGGTCTTGCCTTGTTTTTTTTCCCTTTTGCGCCTCATTTTTGCCACCGTATTTTTACTGGACCTAGGTCTCCGGGCGGCTTACCACTGCCAACCAGTGCTGAGGTGCAGGTGCTCTCTCACCCAAGATGGCTGCCACAGGCCCCTGCTACTGCAGAGTGGCCTTGCACACATACACACACTAGTAGCCAGGGTCAGGCTGGGACATAGGGATACAGTATCCATCCCGTCCCGCCTCTGGGCCACATAGCCAGACATGGTGGAAGGTTCCAGAACCTTCCGGGCTGTGGGAGGAGTTATGTTTTGCCGCCTTTAGGAGGGTCACCTGACCTAGGGGTATAAGAGGTTTGGAGGGAAATCTTTTAGTCAGTTGGGGCACCACTGATCCTGGGAGAACCTCTGCTGGAGTACAGGCTTAGGGCCTAGGGGGGAGACCTACACTACTGCTACTGACAGGGCTAAGGCACTGCTGTAATAAGTTAGCTGAGGAACGCCCACCACCCACTGACCTTGCCCAGCGTGAGGGGACCCAGGGAACCATCTTCAGCGTGCTGGGAAGTACCATCCAGCACCCCAAGTACCACCAACTCATTCCCTCCCCCATACGGAGAAACCCCAAGAAGCAACCAACAAAGAACTGCCGCAAGTAACCTTAAATTGCAAGGCCTGACAGACCAGCAAGGCCAGAAACCTGAACTGCCAAACTGGGGATCACCAGGTAAAGCGCCGTGCCTTGAAGCGCTAGACCTTCACCCCATCCACTCCTAGCTGACGCAGTGCTGCCCTGCTGCTGGGCTGCCCAAAGCACTTCTAGATCAGCCCCCTGCCAACTTGCTTCCAGCGCACCCCCGCGCTGCGCCTCCACGTGGGAGGAATCGACTCCCTCAAGCCACTGACCGTGTGGCTGGGATCTGCACTCGGCCGTCGCCGCGTGTGAAGGACTGCCGAGGTGGGCGTGGCCTTCCCCGAGGCCGGGGAGGTGAGGTGCGCCGTCCGCGCCCCCACCGAGGGTCCGGAGCTGTCTGAGGATCACCGCCGGGCCCGGGAGCCCCGCCGAAGAAGTTGCGGCCTGGAAATCACCGCCGCGGCCCAGGAGGAAGATCGAGGCCTTCAGCCCCCACCAACGCCGTTGCTACGCGACCGGGGACGCCGACCGCGTCATCGGCCGCGCCCCGGGAAGGCCGCACAGCGATTGGGCGCCGACTCCGCGCGCCCCCAGCGCCGACGGAAGCCGGAGAGTCAGCGCGTAGGCAGAGGGAGGCGGGAAGCCGGCCGGAGAGGACTGCCGGCTCCCGCTCCCTTCCCCGCATTGCTCCGCTGATCACGGAGGCCGGAGGAGAGTGATACCGGCCCCCCCAACGTCCCGCTATTCCGGCCGGAAGGCCGCACGACCCAGTCCGGGCCCCGCCCTACGAAACACGGGCCGGCTCGGAGAGAAGCCAGTCACTCCGGAGAGCGACCACCAAAAACCCCGCAGGTGAGCCCAGGAGGCCCCTAGGGCCCACAGAAACGCCACTGGGGGCCGGGGGCCAACACTAACTTGGTATTCCAAAGGGGGAAGCAAGGATTAACTATCCCCACGAGGCGAGGCCCCAGAGAGGAGTGGGCCTGGCCTACATTAACCCCTGAGAGACACAGAAGCCCTAATTAACAGGGAAGCCCCAGAGAGAAGGACATGTTGAGGGGTTCCCTAAGCTATTCACTAGCCTAATTGTTACGCCTGCTTTAATCACTGTTTAGGCCTAATGCAGATCCGCACTAATGAAATGTCTTTGCCTAGTGTAAAGGTGCTTAACTGAATTGAGCTGAAGTGTACACCGCCAAGAGTTGAAGTGTTTTATGTTGCAGGTGTACCGGATTTGCGACGCCCACTGTACTGAATGTGGGTGCGCCTAGATTAACGCAGGCCCTGTTTTAAATGTAGTGTGAAATGCCTATTTACAAGTGATTGAATACTCATGAGGTGAACTGCATGTTTTAGGCCCATGTTTTATTCCTGCACCCTGTGATCATTATTGGTGCTACGTTTAGCAGATGATTCCTGCGGCCTTTTAGTGGCCTACGATGTTGATGAGCTATGGTGCTTTAATGAGATGACGCACTAATTAAGTACTTCAAAGAGTTGAAATGTTGCCCTGAATTAATCTGCCTCATCTGATGCTGCATTGATTTATATAAAAGAACTTGTTTTTAATACACATGCCTGGTGTGGTGTCCCCTTTATTGTTGCGCATTATTGAGTCAGTGTGAGAGTGTGCTGCACAACTGCCTTACACATTGCCTTCGGGTGCCTTCCTACCTCGCGCCATGCTACCGTGCCGGAATCGGTAACCCCGTTTCCAACATTGGTGTTCAGCGGTGGGATAAGGACTGGTGTTTGTGCAGCACCCCACAGGGACTCAGTGTGCGCCGCAATTGGACACCTATATAAATGCAAGTGCTAAGAATTCTTTTGTGATTGCCTGATTGTGTACATTCCTGCGTTAGACCTGCTACCTACAGTCTAGAACCCTTTCTCTAAATTGTCTGGGGCCCCACCTAGCAGGATGGAGTTTGAGTTGGCCAACCTAGAAAGGTATACGGTGGCACAGCTCAAGGAGTTCTGTCTAGAGAGGGGGTGTCCGTCAAGCGAGGCGCCAGGAAAGAGGAGCTTCAGAAAGCTTTGAGGGCATGGGTAATGGCCCACCCGGGGGAAGAGGGGACGAGGAGCAGAGGGAGGCAGACGACCCAGGAGAACTGGACCTACTGCACATTGACGTTAGCGAGAATGTGTTGCCAGGAAGACGTTCCAGGGCAGGCAGTAGTGCGTCAGGGGGAGTTTGTCTGCAGAGGAATTTGAGGACAGGAGGGAGGAGAGGCAATTGAAGTTAGAACTTGCTAGGATAGACAGGGAGCGAGAACAGGCAAGGCTAGCCATGGAAGAAATGAAGCTTGCGCATGAGCTTAGCCTGAAGGAATTAGAGCTCCGAGCCTTGCAGATGGAGAGGCAGGGCAACTTGAATGGTGGCAGCGTACCCGCTGAGGTTCCCCAGGAGCCCAAGTTCTATCTACCTAGAGAGGTGATAACCAGTTTTAGTGTGGGAGATGACATCGATAAGTGGTTGGCGGCGTACGAGGTGTCTTTGGTGGCCCGTAGGGTTCCTGAGAGCTACTGGGGGGGAGGTCTCTACAGGTACATACCTCCACTAGTAAGGGACACACTTTTGACCTTGGACAAGGGGGATCAGACAAACTACCCTATCATGAAGGAGGCCCTGCTTAGGAAGTTTGGCCTCACCCCAGAGAAGTACCGCCAAAAGTTCCGCAACAGCCACAAGCTTCCCACACAGAACTGGGTGGATTTTTTTGATTATGCCCGGAAGGCATTGGAGGGTTGGGTGCGTGGCAGCAACATTGATGATTACAAAGGGCTGTACGACCTGTTCTTGAGAGAGCACCTCCTAGAGAAATGTTTTCCGGAGCTGCGCCAGTACTTGGTGGACCGCAAGCTGACCAATCCACGGGAGCTTGCAGAGGAGGCAGACACGTGGGTCAGCACTCGGGTGTCCCACAAGGGAGCCGGGGCGGACCCCCCGAAAGGTGGACAGGGGTTCCCCCAGAAGAAAGAGGGGGAGATAAAAGGAGGGAGTTCTTTAAAGGCCCCCAAAATAGACCGCCTGGGAGAGGGGTAGGTTCCCCATCCCAATCTGGATTCCAGAAACCCACTTACCCTGACAGGAGTCAGCAGCCCAGAACTGTCCGGTGCTATGAGTGCGGGGAGGTTGGACACTACAAGGGGCATCCCCAGTGTCGCAAGAGAACCCCAGCCCCCACAGGAGGTAAGAGCCCCAGGGTGGCCAGTGTAGCGCTTGGGGAGGAGTTGTCCCTAGGTAGGGGAGGTGAGTGGACAGGCTTGACCTTAGTTTCCCTGGGGGATAGAGAGATCATCCCACGGGTTCAGGTACCCTCGAACACTGCCAAGTATCGGCAGAGGGTCCTGGTGAACGGGGAGGAGGTGGAGGCTCTGAGGGACACAGGTGCCAGCATGACGATGGTAAGACGTCAGCTGGTGTCCCCAGAGCAGGTGATTCCTGAGGTATTCCACCCGGTTGTTATGGCTGATAATAGCCTGGGTCATTACCCCGTGGCCCAAGTTCCCTTTGAGTGGGGAGGAGTCTCAGGCCTGTTGAAGGTTGCGGTGAGCCCTGCCATGCCAGTTGACTGTCTGCTTGGAAACGACTTGGAACATACTGCCTGGAGGGAGGTAGAGTTCAATGCCCATGCTGAGATGTTGGGATTACCAGGATGGACTTGCGTCGTCCCGCGGTCCATGGCTGCCCGACAAGGAACTCAGCCCGGGTTGGAGCCTGAAATAATGGCCCAGCCCACTGCTGGACGAGGAGATGTCCAGGAGGAAACACCCGGTGAGATGGATGGGGAGCCCTGGGAGGTGACCCCGGAGTCCGCTGAGGTGGATGGTGTTCCCGGAGGGGACCTGCCGACTCCTGCAGAGTGGCAGGTGGAAGGAGGGCCTACCCGGGAGGAATTCTGCCGGGCGCAGAAGGAGTGCTCTACGCTTGAAGGCATGCGGCAGCAGGTCGAAGCCCAAGCAACTGGAACAGAGACTGGTAACTACCATGTCTACTGGGAGGATGGTCTCCTCTACAGTGAGCCTAAGGCTCCGGTGCATGGGTCATCAAGGGCCGTAGTGGTCCCCCAATGCTACCGAGCCTTTCTGCTAGAGTTGGCACACGAGATACCCCTAGCAGGACACCTGGGCCAGGACAAGACGTTTGCGCGTTTGGTCCCACATTTTTACTGGCCCAGGATGCGCGTCACCTCTGACACTTTCTGCAAGACCTGCACCACTTGCCAGGCGAGCGGCAAGACAGGGACTAAAGTGAAGGTCCCTCTGGAACCTCTCCCGGTTGTCGGTACCCCTTTTGAGCGGGTAGGGATTGACATTGTCGGGCCGTTGGACCCTCCGACTTCTTCGGGACACAGGTTCATCTTGGTGTTGGTGGACCACGCCACCCGGAACCCAGAGGCAATCCCTCTGAGGACCATCACTGCACCGGTGGTGGCGCGGGCCCTGATGGGGATTTTTACCCGAGTGGGATTCCCCAAGGTCGTGGTATCAGACAGGGGCACGAACTTCATGTCGGCCTACATGCAGGCCATGTGGAAGGAGTGTGGAGTGACCTACCGGTTCTCCACTCCTTACCACCCCCAGACGAACGGGCTCGTGGAGCGTTTCAATAAGACCTTGAAGGGGATGATCCGGAGCCTACCCGAGGACTTGAGAAGGAAGTGGGACGTCCTCTTACCCTGTCTGCTCTTCTCCTACCGAGAGGTGCCGCAGAAGGGGGTCGGTTTCAGCCCCTTTGAGCTGCTCTATGGCCACCCCGTTCGGGGGCCCCTCAGTCTTGTCAAGGAGGGGTGGGAGAAGTCTTCCTCGAAGCTTCCCCGTGATGTGGTCAGCTATATGCTGGCATTCCGCAGCCAAGTGGCCAAGCTGTGGAAGGAAGCCTCGGACAACCTAGAGGCTAGTCAGGCCGTCATGAAGAAATGGTATGACCGGAACGCTCGGACGGTAGAGTTGGACGCTGGACAGAAGGTGTGGGTCATGGAGCCAGGAGAGCTTAGCGCCCTCCAGGACAGGTGGACTGGACCGTTTGAGATCCTGGAAAGGAGAGGCCAGACCACTTATGTCGTCGACGTGAAGACCCCCCGTCAACCCCACAGGGTGTTCCACGTCAACCGCCTGAAGCCACACCAGGAGCGTTCAGAGCTCACTCTCCTGATGATAACAGATGGAAGTGAGGAGGAGGAGAGTGAGCCTCTTCCAGACCTTCTGGCGGCGCATGAGAAGGATGGCTCGGTAGAGGGAGTGGTCCTCGCCCCATCCTTGACCCAAGAGCAACAGAGGGACTGCCGCCAGGTCTTGGGGCAGTACGCCTCGTTGTTCTCCCTCACGCCTGGGATCACGCACCTGTGTACCCATGATGTGGACACAGGGGACAGTCCGCCAGTAAAAACCAAGTCTTACCGGCTGTCCGATAAGGTCAAGGCTAGTATCCAGGGTGAGGTTACCAAGATGCTAGAACTGGGGGTGATTGAGCCTTCCAGTAGCCCTTGGGCTAGTACGGTGGTGTTGGTGCCGAAAGCGGCCCCACCGGGGCACCACACCAGAACTTCGGTTCTGTGTGGATTACCGCGGACTCAACTCAGTAACCAAGACCGACGCTCGCCCGATCCCTCGGGCGGATGAGCTCATTGACCGGCTGGGAGCAGCCCGGTATCTGAGTACCATCGATTTGACGTCAGGCTATTGGCAGATCGCCATGGCGGAAGGAGCAAGGGAGAAGACTGCGTTCTCCACCCCCGAGGGCCACTTTCAATTTCGGGTGATGCCCTTCGGGTTGAAAAATGCTCCAGCCACTTTCCAGCGGTTGGTGAACCAGGTGCTGTCTGGCCTAGAGGCCTTCTCTGCTGCCTACCTGGATGACATAGCTGTCTTCAGTAGCAGCTGGGAGGACCATCTGGAGCATCTCCAGGAGGTGCTACAGGCTCTGCAACGGGCTGGTCTAACCATCAAGGCCAGCAAGTGCCAGATTGGACAGGGATCTGTCGTGTACCTGGGACATCTGGTGGGCGGGGGTAAGGTGCAACCCCTCCAAGCCAAGATCGAGACCATCTTGGCCTGGGAGCCCCCAAGACCCAAACAGAGGTCCGGGCTTTTCTCGGCCTCACGGGATACTACCACCGGTTCGTCAAGGGATATGGAACCATTGTGGGCCCTTTGACGGAGTTGACTTCAAAGAAGCAGCCACGCAGCTGGACGGCTGCCTGCCAGGAAGCCTTTGAGACCCTCAAACGTGCGATGTGCACCGCACCGGTGCTCAGGACTCCAGACTTTGGACGGGAATTTATCGTGCAGACAGACGCTTCTGAGCATGGCATAGGAGCTGTGCTCTCGCAGCTGAATGACGATGGCCAAGACCAGCCAGTGGCCTTCATTTCCCGAAGACTACTCCCCCGGGAACAGCGGTGGAGTACCATCGAAAGAGAAGCCTTTGCCGTGGTTTGGGCTGTAAAGAAGTTGAGGCCATACCTTTTTGGTTGTCACTTCCTGATCCAGACCGACCACAGACCCCTTCGCTGGCTCATGCAGATGAGAGGCGAAAACCCCAAATTGTTGAGGTGGTCCATTTCCCTCCAGGGGATGGACTTTCGGGTGGAACATCGACCCGGTGTAGACCACGCCAACGCTGACGGTCTCTCCCGGTTTTTCCGCCTTAGCGATGAGAACTCCCTAGAGGTTGGGAAGCTCTCCCCTCTTTCGGCTGGGGGGGGACGCGTGTTAGACATGTCAGCCCTAGGGTGGTCTTGCCCTGTTTTTTTTCCCTTTTGCGCCTCATTTTTGCCACCGTATTTTTACTGGACCTAGGTCTCCGGGCGCCTTACCACTGCCAACCAGTGCTGAGGTGCAGGTGCTCTCTCACCCAAGATGGCTGCCATAGGCCCATGCTACTGCAGAGTGGCCTTGCACACATACACACACTAGTAGCCAGGGTCAGGCTGGGACATAGGGATACAGTATCCATCCCGTCCCACCTCTGGGCCACATAGCCAGACATGGTGGAAGGTTCCAGAACCTTCCGGGCTGTGGGAGGAGTTATGTTTTGCCGCCTTTAGGAGGGTCACCTGACCTAGGGGTATAAGAGGTTTGGAGGGAAATCTTTTAGTCAGTTGGGGCACCACTGATCCTGGGAGAACCTCTGCCGGAGTACAGGCTTTAGGGCCTAGGGGGAGACCTACACTACTGCTACTGACAGGGCTAAGGCACTGCTGTAATAAGTTAGCTGAGGAACGCCCACCACCCACTGACCTTGCCCAGCGTGAGGGGACCCAGGGAACCATCTTCAGCGTGCTGGGAAGTACCATCCAGCACCCCAAGTACCACCAACTCATTCCCTCCCCCATACGGAGAAACCCCAAGAAGCAACCAACAAAGAACTGCCGCAAGTAACCTTAAATTGCAAGGCCTGACAGACCAGCAAGGCCAGAAACCTGAACTGCCAAACTGGGGATCACCAGGTAAAGCGCCGTGCCTTGAAGCGCTAGACCTTCACCCCATCCACTCCTAGCTGACGCAGTGCTGCCCTGCTGCTGGGCTGCCCAAAGCACTTCTAGATCAGCCCCCTGCCAACTTGCTTCCAGCGCACCCCCGCGCTGCGCCTCCACGTGGGAGGAATCGACCCCCTCAAGCCACTGACCGTGTGGCTGGGATCTGCACTCGGCCGTCGCCGCGTGTGAAGGACTGCCGAGGTGGGCGTGGCCTTCCCCGAGGCCGGGGAGATGAGGTGCGCCGTCTGCGCCCCCACCGAGGGTCCGGAGCTGCCTGAGGATCACCGCCGGGCCCGGGAGCCCCGCCGAAGAAGTTGCGGCCTGGAAATCACTGCCGCGGCCCAGGAGGAAGATCGAGGCCTTCAGCCCCCACCGACGCCGTTGCTACGCGACCGGGGACGCCGACCGCGTCATCGGCCGCACCCCCGGGAAGGCCGCACAGCGATTGGGCGCCGACTCCCGCCGCGCCCCCAGCGCCGACGGAAGCCGCCGAGAGTCAGCGCGTAGGCAGAGGGAGGCGGGAAGCCGGCCGGAGAGGACTGCCGGCTCCCGCTCCCTTCCCCGCATTGCTCCGCTGATCACGGGGGCCGGAGGAGAGTGATACCGGCCCCCCCCAACGTCCCGCTATTCCGGCCGGAAAGCCGCACAACCCAGTCCGGGCCCCGCCCTATGAAACACGGGC
The DNA here is from genome assembly GCA_963921515.1 of Calotriton arnoldi. Lineage (NCBI taxonomy): Eukaryota > Metazoa > Chordata > Amphibia > Caudata > Salamandridae > Calotriton > Calotriton arnoldi. Next base: position 137,697 of record CAWUFW010002341.1, on the reverse strand, counting down.
CGGCTCGGAGAGAAGCCAGTCGCTCCGGAGAGCGACCACCAAAATCCCCGCAGGTGAGCCCCGGAGGCCCCTAGGGCCCACAGAAACGCCACTGGGGGCCGGGGGCCAACACTAACTTGGTATTCCAAAGGGGGAAGCAAGGATTAACTATTCCCACGAGGCGAGGCCCCAGAGAGGAGTGGGCCTGGCCTACATTAACCCCTGAGAGACACAGAAGCCCTAATTAACAGGGAAGCCCCAGAGAGAAGGACATGTTGAGGGGTTCCCTAAGCTATTCACTAGCCTAATTGTTACGCCTGCTTTAATCACTGTTTAGGCCTAATGCAGATCCGCACTAATGAAATGTCTTTGCCTAGTGTAAAGGTGCTTAACTGAATTGAGCTGAAGTGTACACCGCCAAGAGTTGAAGTGTTTTATGTTGCAGGTGTACCGGATTTGCGACGCCCACTGTACTGAATGTGGGTGCGCCTAGATTAACGCAGGCCCTGTTTTAAATGTAGTGTGAAATGCCTATTTACAAGTGATTGAATACTCATGAGGTGAACTGCATGTTTTAGGCCCATGTTTTATTCCTGCACCCTGTGATCATTATTGGTGCTACGTTTAGCAGATGATTCCTGCGGCCTTTTAGTGGCCTATGATGTTGATGAGCTATGGTGCTTTAATGAGATGACGCACTAATTAAGTACTTCAAAGAGTTGAAATGTTGCCCGGAATTAATCTGCCTCATCTGATGCTGCATTGATTTATATAAAAGAACTTGTTTTTAATACACATGCCTGGTGTGGTGTCCTCCTTTATTGTTGCGCATTATTGAGTCAGTGTGAGAGTGTGCTGCACAAGTGCTTAACACATTGCCTTCGGGTGCCTTCCTACCTCGCGCCATGCTACCGTGCCGGAATCGGTAACCCTGTTTCCAACAAGGATCATTGACTGCGTTACGAGGTAGTGTTTTTTAAAGAGGCGTGTCTTCACCTCTCTCTAAATTTGAATATGGAGAGGCTCCTGAAGGGGACCAGGATGTAATTCCAGACACTGTAAGTAGATGGAAAAGGCCTTTTGCCTGTTTTCTTTTTTATTTCTTGAACTGCTTTGTCTCCCTTTCTGAGGGTGTCCTGGCTGCGGGATGCTGAGAGACACAACAAATTAGGAACTTGTCACCTACATAGACGTGGTGTCAGTAGTGATGGCTTTTTTGGTTTGTGAGGGTATTTTAATTGGAAAGCGAGAGAGGGGATGCAACACTGGTGGGGCAGGAGCTGTAGACGCAACATAGGGGCAAAGCCAGTGGGGGAACACACCGCAGGTTTTTGGAGAATAAACTCTTGTAGAGAGCTTAAAAAAAGGTAAAAAGTTCGGCCTGAAAATGCGAGCAGTATAAGGGCACAGTAATGTGTCTATGCTCCAAGGGAGGGAAAAGCTAAAGAAGAGAAAGGAAAGCCCACACACCTTTACAAACAAGGAGCATGCAAATGAGAGTGACAATGAAGACAACCAATGGTAAGCAGTGGGCTGAATCTAAGCCTACTGTACATCTCCCAACAGAAAGCGAATGTGCTGCCTGTTTGGCGAGACCTAAACAGGGGTACATAAACCTATAAGGTCACTACTGGGAGAATGGAAAATGTGCAACTCAAGCAATGGGACCAGAATTTATCACTGTGGAAGAAAAAAATCATTCAGATGAGGCTTGGGGATTAGTTTGGAACAGGAAGAGTAGGTGTGTAACAAACACTCTGGAGAGCAAGGGTGGTAGGGAAGCTGCTAGCCTTAGAGCAGTGGCACCAAAGCCCATGTGGTACGAGGGAACAAATGCAAACCAATGTCGGCTGCAGCTTAAAAACCCAACGGGTGGTGGGAAGTGCCCATTTTCCTTGCTTGCATTGGGACCAATGCAGTTCTGCAACTCAACTTTGGGGTGGGAATAAAATGAGCCCTTGGAAGAGAAAGCTGCTGACCCTTCTGACAGAAATGTGCGTCTCTGCCCCATGCATCAGGCCAGGGGCCTGCTGGGGCAGAGGCAATGGCACCTCAGAGGAGCTGGCAGTGCAACCGAGTAACCCACCTGAGCTTCATGTACTGCTTGGGAATTGTAATTGTATTTATATAGCTCTTAATACCGTTGACGAGACATCAAAGTGCTTTTTGGTGAGTAGCACGCTACTCCGGAACCCAAAAGTGGTGGATTAGTAAAGGGAAATATGAGTTAATTTGAGCGGTGGACATGCAAGCCTGTTATTTGGATTGAATGCGAGAATGGAAGGATAGAACAGGGAAGAGTCTGGAAAGTGTTAGTTGGGAGATCATAGTAGTAAGATGAGGTTTGGGATGAGTAAAAGGAGAGATGGAGGAGGGAAGAGTCTCTAGAAAGGGATTAGGGAGATCATAGCAGTAAGATGGGGTTTGGGATGAGTAAAAGGAGAGATGGAGGAGGGAAGAGTCTCTAGAAAGGGATTAGGGAGATCATAGTAGTAAGATGAGGTTTGGGATGAGTAAAAGGAGAGATGGAGGAGGGAAGAGTCTCTAGAAAGGGATTAGGGAGATCATAGTAGTAAGATGGGGTTTGGGATGAGTAAAAGGAGAGATGGAGGAGGGAAGAGTCTCTAGAAAGGATTAGGAGATCATAGTAGTAAGATGAGGTTTGGGATGAGTAAAAGGAGAGATGGAGGAGGGAAGAGTCTCTAGAAAGGGATTAGGGAGATCATAGTAGTAAGATGAGGTTTGGGATGAGTAAAAGGAGAGATGGAGGAGGGAAGAGTCTCTAGAAAGGGATTAGGGAGATCATAGTAGTAAGATGAGGTTTGGGATGAGTCAAAGGAGAGATGGAGGAGGGAAGAGTCTCTAGAAAGGGATTAGGGAGATCATAGTAGTAAGATGAGGTTTGGGATGAGTAAAAGGAGAGATGGAGGAGGGAAGAGTCTCTAGAAAGGGATTAGGGAGATCATAGTAGTAAGATGAGGTTTGGGATGAGTCAAAGGAGAGATGGAGGAGGGAAGAGTCTCTAGAAAGGGATTAGGGAGATCATAGCAGTAAGATGAGGTTTGGGATGAGTCAAAGGAGAGATGGAGGAGGGAAGAGTCTCTAGAAAGGGATTAGGAGATCATAGCAGTAAGATGAGGTTTGGGATGAGTCAAAGGAGAGATGGAGGAGGGAAGAGTCTCTAGAAAGGGATTAGGGAGATCATAGTAGTAAGATGGGGTTTGGGATGAGTAAAGGAGAGATGGAGGAGGGAAGAGTCTCTAGAAAGGGATTAGGAGATCATAGTAGTAAGATGAGGTTTGGGATGAGTAAAGGAGAGATGGAGGAGGAAAGAGTCTCTAGAAAGGGATTAGGGAGATCATAGTAGTAAGATGAGGTTTGGGATGAGTAAAGGAGAGATGGAGGAGGAAAGAGTCTCTAGAAAGGGATTAGGGAGATCATAGTAGTAAGATGAGGTTTGGGATGAGTCAAAGGAGAGATGGAGGAGGAAAGAGTCTCTAGAAAGGGATTAGGGAGATCATAGTAGTAAGATGAGGTTTGGGATGAGTAAAAGGAGAGATGGAGGAGGGAAGAGTCTCTAGAAAGGGATTAGGGAGATCATAGTAGTAAGATGAGGTTTGGGATGAGTCAAAGGAGAGATGGAGGAGGAAAGAGTCTCTAGAAAGGGATTAGGAGATCATAGCAGTAAGATGAGGTTTGGGATGAGTCAAAGGAGAGGTGGAGGAGGAAAGAGTCTCTAGAAGGGATTAGGAGATCATAGCAGTAAGATGAGGTTTGGGATGAGTAAAAGGAGAGATGGAGGAGGAAAGAGTCTCTAGAAAGGGATTAGGAGATCATAGTAGTAAGATGAGGTTTGGGATGAGTCAAAGGAGAGGTGGAGGAGGAAAGAGTCTCTAGAAAGGGATTAGGGAGATCATAGTAGTAAGATGAGGTTTGGGATGAGTCAAAGGAGAGATGGAGGAGGAAAGAGTCTCTAGAAAGGGATTAGGGAGATCATAGTAGTAAGATGAGGTTTGGGATGAGTCAAAGGAGAGGTGGAGGAGGAAAGAGTCTCTAGAAAGGGATTAGGAGATCATAGTAGTAAGATGAGGTTTGGGATGAGTAAAAGGAGAGATGGAGGAGGAAAGAGTCTCTAGAAAGGGATTAGGGAGATCATAGTAGTAAGATGAGGTTTGGGATGAGTCAAAGGAGAGATGGAGGAGGGAAGAGTCTCTAGAAAGGGATTAGGAGATCATAGCAGTAAGATGAGGTTTGGGATGAGTCAAAGGAGAGATGGAGGAGGAAAGAGTCTCTAGAAAGGGATTAGGGAGATCATAGCAGTAAGATGAGGTTTGGGATGAGTAAAAGGAGAGATGGAGGAGGAAAGAGTCTCTAGAAAGGGATTAGGAGATCATAGTAGTAAGATGAGGTTTGGGATGAGTCAAAGGAGAGATGGAGGAGGGAAGAGTCTCTAGAAAGGGATTAGGGAGATCATAGTAGTAAGATGAGGTTTGGGATGAGTCAAAGGAGAGATGGAGGAGGGAAGAGTCTCTAGAAAGGGATTAGGGAGATCATAGTAGTAAGATGAGGTTTGGGATGAGTCAAAGGAGAGATGGAGGAGGGAAGAGTCTCTAGAAAGGGATTAGGGAGATCATAGTAGTAAGATGAGGTTTGGGATGAGTCAAAGGAGAGATGGAGGAGGAAAGAGTCTCTAGAAGGGATTAGGGAGATCATAGTAGTAAGATGAGGTTTGGGATGAGTAAAAGGAGAGATGGAGGAGGAAAGAGTCTCTAGAAAGGGATTAGGGAGATCATAGTAGTAAGATGAGGTTTGGGATGAGTCAAAGGAGAGATGGAGGAGGAAAGAGTCTCTAGAAAGGGATTAGGAGATCATAGTAGTAAGATGAGGTTTGGGATGAGTCAAAGGAGAGATGGAGGAGGGAAGAGTCTCTAGAAAGGGATTAGGAGATCATAGTAGTAAGATGAGGTTTGGGATGAGTCAAAGGAGAGATGGAGGAGGGAAGAGTCTCTAGAAAGGGATTAGGGAGATCATAGTAGTAAGATGAGGTTTGGGATGAGTAAAAGGAGAGATGGAGGAGGGAAGAGTCTCTAGAAAGGGATTAGGGAGATCATAGTAGTAAGATGAGGTTTGGGATGAGTCAAAGGAGAGATGGAGGAGGGAAGAGTCTCTAGAAAGGGATTAGGAGATCATAGCAGTAAGATGAGGTTTGGGATGAGTCAAAGGAGAGATGGAGGAGGGAAGAGTCTCTAGAAAGGGATTAGGAGATCATAGCAGTAAGATGAGGTTTGGGATGAGTAAAGGAGAGGTGGAGGAGGAAAGAGTCTCTAGAAAGGGATTAGGGAGATCATAGTAGTAAGATGAGGTTTGGGATGAGTCAAAGGAGAGATGGAGGAGGGAAGAGTCTCTAGAAAGGATTAGGGAGATCATAGTAGTAAGATGAGGTTTGGGATGAGTAAAAGGAGAGATGGAGGAGGGAAGAGTCTCTAGAAAGGGATTAGGAGATCATAGTAGTAAGATGAGGTTTGGGATGAGTCAAAGGAGAGATGGAGGAGGGAAGAGTCTCTAGAAAGGGATTAGGGAGATCATAGCAGTAAGATGAGGTTTGGGATGAGTCAAAGGAGAGATGGAGGAGGGAAGAGTCTCTAGAAAGGGATTAGGGAGATCATAGTAGTAAGATGAGGTTTGGGATGAGTAAAAGGAGAGATGGAGGAGGAAAGAGTCTCTAGAAAGGGATTAGGGAGATCATAGCAGTAAGATGAGGTTTGGGATGAGTCAAAGGAGAGATGGAGGAGGGAAGAGTCTCTAGAAAGGGATTAGGGAGATCATAGCAGTAAGATGAGGTTTGGGATGAGTCAAAGGAGAGATGGAGGAGGGAAGAGTCTCTAGAAAGGGATTAGGAGATCATAGCAGTAAGATGAGGTTTGGGATGAGTCAAAGGAGAGATGGAGGAGGGAAGAGTCTCTAGAAAGGGATTAGGGAGATCATAGCAGTAAGATGAGGTTTGGGATGAGTCAAAGGAGAGATGGAGGAGGGAAGAGTCTCTAGAAAGGGATTAGGAGATCATAGCAGTAAGATGAGGTTTGGGATGAGTCAAAGGAGAGATGGAGGAGGGAAGAGTCTCTAGAAAGGGATTAGGAGATCATAGCAGTAAGATGAGGTTTGGGATGAGTCAAAGGAGAGATGGAGGAGGGAAGAGTCTCTAGAAAGGGATTAGGGAGATCATAGCAGTAAGATGAGGTTTGGGATGAGTCAAAGGAGAGATGGAGGAGGGAAGAGTCTCTAGAAAGGGATTAGGGAGATCATAGTAGTAAAGTGAGGTTTGGGGGAATGTGCTACACAAGGTAGTTTCTTTCATTGCTTTTTCTGCTGTGGCTCACGTATGTAGTGCCTAAGCAGTGACCTGCTTTGGATCCTGGGAGTGCAATTGCTCGGACTTCTAGTGCGCCAGACACTGCAGCATGACGGCTCACACTGAGCTGTGGATTCTGGCCTTCTGCACAGTTCAAGGACCCTCTGAATGACTCTCTACTGAATCCAATGCAAGTGCTTTTTCCTAAAACCATGACATTGCTGCAAAGGCCTCTGGGATAGCTACCTTGGACCCAAGCTCTGACCACAGGTGCCATACACGTGCACTGCAAACCATAATGAGCTTTAAATTGTCTTTATATCCAGCAGCAGCACACTGAGAACTTGTAGGTGACAGCTGTAGGAGTGACACATGTTAACATTGCATTTGGCCGTTCCATCCTAATATGTCCCTTTACCTGAGGTCTCCCTTTGCCCAAGAGACACACTGCTCCCACAACAGCCTCAACTCTTTCCTGCTGCTTCCCACTTACTGCTGGATGGGGCTCTTCTTCTCTCTCCTCTGTCTATGGACAGTTTTCTGTCTCCCTGTTGAAAGTGACTTACATGTCTCTCCTCCATACACCTGATATATCTGTTCCTCTCTAAATGCTTCATCCATGTGGCTTCCCTGAACCTTACTGCTTTTCTAGCAGTCTTTATCTCCCACTGTTCTTGCCTCATTAGCGGTTTGCTCCTGATATACCCTTTCCCTCTTCTTCTCTCTCCTTCTCTCATCCTCCCATCCTTTTATCCCCTCTCCTCATTTCAGCCTTCCTTTCTCTAACTCTCTTCCATTTATATTCCCCTGACCACCTCACGCGTTTCTGTCTCACCTCGACCATGGTCATTGCCTCTCGCTCTTGTTGGCCTTGTTTGGCTTGATTGTAACTGATTCATTGTTTTTTTGTAGAGGTGTGGAGCCGAGACGAGTGAGAGGCCAGTTTTGTGGCTCTAGTTCTGGGCTCCTGCGGGACACGGGGCTCGGTACGTGAAACAGCTAAACACAAAAGCAGTGTCTTTGTGGTACTCCTCTGCCGAGCACTCACACTGAGGCCATGGTAGGCGGGGGAGTAGGAAGTGTGAGGAGGCTGAGAAGCCACACAGGGAGGCCAGGCCAGGTGTTGTGGCCCTAGGGCCGCTCAGCAGCCTACAAGTTGTGTTTTTCCCGTGCTCCCTCCCAGGCCGGAGCTTCACATTCATCCGGTGGTAGGCGGGGAGTGCAGGTACTATTCAGAGGCCTTCCTGAGAGGCCAGGTTTGGCTCTACCGTTTGAGCCGTTCCCACGTCAGCCCAGGGGCTTAACACAGGCCCCCGCGTTGCGGGGGGGGGCCCGCGCTCCAGGGGCCCCCTCACTCAGCGGAGCCGGCAAGCCTCTTCATTGCGCACGCCCGGCCTCTTAATAAATTAAATGGTGTGCAGCCGCACGCCCGGGGCCCCGGGCCCCGACCGGGCCTCAGAGGCTCGTCTTCATTAATTAAATGGTGGGCTGCGCGCCGCACGCCCGGGCCCCGGCCGGGCCTCAGACTCAGAGGCTCTTCCAGTGGCGTAACGAAACTTGAGGGGGCCACCCTGCAAAGAACATGGGGTCCCCCCACGTTCCGGACTCAGTCAGGAGCTCTCAGGTCAGGGGCCAGATGCCCATGCACCAGTGGCGGCTGGTGGATCCTAAAAGGGGTGAAGCCAAAAGCTGAGATCCAAGTTGAAGGAGCAAGTGAGTACAGCAAGCACACCAAAGTGAAAGAGGAGTATTCGGGGTTGGCCTTCCCAAGTGGGCCCTCCCCAGCAAGAAATAACTCCCCCAGCAAGAAACAAATAAAAAGGTTCAAATGGTGCTTTGCATTTACAACATAAACTTCAGAAAACTTGGTGTAAAATTTTGAAAAACACATGGTGCAACATGTATATGAGAACATATCATGCAACATGTATCATCACCATGTATCACCCCGGAGGGTGGGCTCGCCCGAGGGGATAAATAAACTGCCGCATGACCGCTGGAGGTCTTGGCCCATACACCAATACTGTTTGTGCGTGTGTTACTGCAGCGTTACATTACCGGCAGTGGGCCTCGCAGCGTGTCGCCAGGTCACGCGCCACCATCCCTGCCACAGGGGAGACATTTAAGCTAACGCTGCAGGAACACTGAGCCCAGGAGGGACACGTAACATTCCATTGCGGGTTCAGTAAGTGTCATATACTTTACACTACGCAGTGCTCACGCTGCAGCAACAGCGATGATAGGTTACTTCACCTCGCACTGCAGGGACACTTCACCTTGCACTACAAGAACAGCGAGGGAGATACTTCACCTCACACTGCAGGGAAGGTGAGGTGTATACTGCACCTCACACACACTGCAAGGAAAATAAGGGGCATATTAACAAGGCGGCGATAGACAATTATCGCCGCTTTTGCGGCCGTTTTCGGCCGAAAAGCGGCGATAATTATATCGCCTTATCAGCAAAGACACGCTATCGCGTGTTTTGCTGATTTTGCCTCCGTTTCAGCACGCCTGACTTCGCATCGATAATGAGATGCAAAGTAGGCGTGTCTGTGGAAACAACATGGGTAAATATCGCGAAGGCAGCTTCGCGATATTTACAATGCGGGGAAGATTATTTTAATCGCGTTAAGTATGCCTTAACGCAGGAATTTAACGTCTGTTAAATTCCTGACTAAGGCATACTTAACATGGGGGTGGATTCTGTGGCTAAGACCACAGGCCCTATCATCTAGGATATCGCTGTTTTCCCATGGAAAACGGCGATATCCACGCTATCGCTGACATTTTTATCGCCTCGGCGATGCGCGTTGTTAATAACGCGCTAACCGGGCGATAAATTCCAGAGATAGCCGGCGATAAATATGCAAGCGCTAAGCGCGCTTTGCGATATTTATCGCCGGCCCTTGATAATATGCCCCTAAGTGAGTTACTTCTAACACTGCAGGAACAGCAAGGAGAAGCTTCAGTTCGCAGCGCAGGAACAGCATTGGATAGACATGTTGCAAAAACACTTGGGTCCGGCCACCTCACCATACACTACAAGAAAGAGGAGTGTTTCACCTCATAATTCAGAAACTGCAAGGGCATGATCCTTCCCTCCCACCCAGGGTGCAAGTCGAGAGTGGGAGTGAATGGAAGGCACCATTGCACTATTCTTAAAGATTGACGCTTCGCTTCAGGCCGAGGGTGGATGAGATGTGTAACCATTGATGTTAATAGGGTCTAGATGTCACGTTATGCCCAACCACAAAAGCTGTATATACAATAAAGATATACTGTCTCAGACTATCGTACACTTTCAGTGTGACCTCACACGAATGTTCTTAACTTGCCTCGGAGGTTCTTTATTACCACAAAGCCAATGGCTTTATAAAAATCACATTATATTTACTAGTACCAGCCTTTTCATTAGAAATTTTAGAACTCTCAGTGATTTCATTTCTATCGATTATTTGTTTTTTCCTTATATGTAGAAACATGCATATGATTTACCAAGACTAAAACTGAAACTTACAAAGTAATTTCCGCATTTCTATGTGTGCATTGGCATAGATATGTATAGCGCTCATACTGTTGGACGGCCACGTCGGAGCACAAATATAAAACAAAACACGACTACAAATCTACAATCTTCATACACTAGATCATATTTTTTATCTTTCACACATTTTCCTTATACTTAATTTGTCAATCCTGATATGACATGATCCGTTGTAAACTGTAACAGTTGAAGAGTGCGTTTCTTCTTAAATATATTCCATATTCCTTCATTTCTGTTTGAGTATCAGGTATGCAATCTTGAACACCTTGACTTGGACACGTTTGAAGGAGACCTGCTTACCTTCCCCTGAGCCAGTATCTACACTTGGGCAGCCTACCCTACCTACCACAAGCGGCGGGCCAGCTCCTCGACCCTAGGGCTGTGTTACTGACAGGCTCTCATGTGGTTACACTACATCCTCCTCGGGGACCTGAACTTCCACCTCGAGAACAACAAGGACACCAACTCCACCACCCTGATCGACAACCTCGCCACCCTCGGACTCAGACAGCTCGTGACTACACCCACCCACGCCGCCGGCCACACGCTCGACTCCATCTTTTTCCGCAAGCCCACACGTCTCCTTCAACCACACCTCCGAACCCCACTGGACTGACCACCACTGCATCCACTTCACCTACAGGAAGCCCACCACGCACCACCGCACCGAACAAATGCCTCGCCGCTGCTGGAGCAGAGTCACGGAAGACCAGCTAACCACAACCCTCGCCCTGAGCCCACCCGCCGAACCCTCCGACCCCGACACCGCCGCCCGCAACCTCAGACAGTGGATCGACGACTGCGCCAACACCTCGCCCCGCTCAAGAATCCGCCCAACAGCCACACCAGCAAGAAAGCCACCTGGTTCACCGAAGACCTCCAGGCCTCCAAACGAACATGCCGAAAACTGGAGAAGATCTGGCTCCACGAACGGACAGCAGACAGCTACGCCGCCCACAAGAGCGCCACCCGCAGTCACCATCACCTCATCAGATCCGCCAAAAGGGCCTCACTCAAAGACCGCCTAGACAACAACGCACACAACAGCAAAGAGCTCTTCAACATCGTGAAGGAACTCTCCAACCCCAGCTCCAACACCAACGACATCCAGCCGTCGCGAGACCTGTGCGACTCACTGGCCACCTTCTTCCACCGCAAAATCGCCGACATCCACGACAGCTTCAACACCACGACCCCCCGGCAACCACCGAGACCACTGCCCCCACAACCACCAACCGCCTGCTCTCCTGGACCAACATCAACGACGAGGACACCAGCGAGATCATGAACACCATCCACTCCGGTTCACCGCTAGACCCGTGCCCTCACCACATCTTCAACAAAGCCAGTACAGCCATCGCGCCCCATCTCCGGAAAATAATCAACATCTCCTTCGAGACAGCAACCTTCCCGGAAAGCTGGAAGCACGCCGAGATCACCGCCTTACTCAAGAAACCCAAGGCAGACCCCAAGGACCTCAAGAACTTCCGACCCATCTCTCTGCTCCCGTTCCCCGCGAAGGTCACCGAGAAAATCGTCAACAAACAACTGACCCGCTACCTTGAGGAGAACAACATCCTGGACCCTTCCCAGTCCGGCTTCCGTAGCAACCACAGCACCGAAACCGCCCTCATCGCCGCCACCGATGACATCAGGACCCTGCTAGACAACGGAGAAACAGCAGCCCTCATCCTCCTGGACCTATCAGCCGCCTTCGACACGGTCTGCCACCACACACTACGAACACGCCTTCACGACGCCGGGATCCAAGAGAAGGCCCTGGACTGGACCACATCCTTCCTTTCCGGCAGAACACAAAGCGTCCGCCTCGCCCCTTCCGATCCAAGGCCACCAAGATCATCTGCGGCGTACCCCAAGGCTCCTCCTCAGCCCAACGCTGTTCAACATCTACATGGCACCCCTCGCCCACGTCGCCCGACAGCACAACCTCAACATCATCTCCTACGCCGACGACACCCAGCTGATCCTCTCCCTCACCAAAGACCCTCACACCGCCAAAGCCCACCTCCACGAAGGAATGAAGGCCGTCGCCGAATGGATGAGGACCAGCCGCCTGAAGCTGAACTCGGACAAGACGGAGGTCCTCATCCTTGGTTCCAACCCTTCAGCCTGGGACGACTCCTGGTGGCCAACATCACTGGGAACAGCCCCGCCACCCACCGACCACATACGCAACCTAGGGGTCATCCTCGACCCCACCCTCTCCATGACTAAGCAGGTCAACGCCGTTTCCTCATCCTGCTTCAACATCCTCCGAATGCTCCGCAGGATCTTCAAGTGGATCCCCACCGAAACAAGAAAAACAGTCACCCAGGCCCTCGTCACCAGCAGGCTGGACTACGGAAACGCCCTCTACGCAGGAACGACGGCTAAGCTCCTGAGACGGCTGCAACGCATCCAGAACGCCTCTGCATGTCTTATCCTCGACATCCCCCGACGCAGCCACATCACACTCCACCTGAGAGACCTGCACTGGCTCCCTGTCAACAAGAGGATAACCTTCAAGCTCCTCACCCACGCACACAAAGCACTCCACAACTCCGGACCAGCCTACCTCAACAGACGACTCAGCTTCTACACCCCCACCCGCCAGCTCCGCTCGACCAGCCTCGCCTCGCCACAGTCCCCCGCATCCGGAAAACGACCGCCGGCGGCAGATCCTTCTCCCACCTCGCCGCCAAGACCTGGAACACCCTCCCCACCAACCTCCGACAGACCCAAGACCTACTGGCCTTCAGAAGACTCCTCAAGACCTGGCTCTTCGATCAGTAGCAGCACCACCCCCCTCTTCCCCCAGCGCCTTGAGACCCTCGCGGGTATGTAGTGCGCTTTATAAATGACATGATTGATTGATTGATTGATTGATTGATTGGTTCTCTTCCGTTACTCACCCGTCAGTGATAATGTCGTAGGACGGGTTGGCTTTGGGGTCACTAGTCGCTGTGGCATACAGGCGCGTCATCCAAACTGAGAATCTTGTTGCATCGAGGTCCGTCTGGCATCAACACAGAAACATACACTTAAGTCTAACCCGACAGCTGCCCAGTGCCCACCAGTTGTAGGCGGGAGCATGTTTATTAATTAAACAAAACACCCATAGAAAGATCTAAGCACCTTCACATTCAGCACTGTAAGCTGTGGAACCTGCTTTCTTGGACCAGCTGTACAAAAGCTGCCTTCAGAGCGAGGGCCGGGGCCCGGGCGTGCGCACCATTTAAATAATGAAGGCGAGGCTTGCTGCTGGCTCACTGAAACTAAGAGGGCCCCCCCCCCGCCGCAACGCGGGGGCCTGTGTTACTCACTGGGCCAACACTATATTATGTTTTAAACTCTTACTTTTATTCCCGGCCGGGCCCCACCATGATGCCCACCCTGATTCCAAATTATCATCTTTCTTCTCATCCAATGCGATTACCACCCCAGGTCCCCACCCACTGAGACTCCGTCCTCGCCACCACCCGCCACGGACCACTCCTGCCTTGGACAGACTCTGGCTCACCTGAAGGGCTGTGGGCGAGGCCTGGCCTGCAGCTTCAGAGGCAGGCGTGAGACAGGGCAAGGCTAGCCAGGCAGGCAGGGGCTAGTAATAATTTACATTATTATGGCCGGTGACGGAGGGTCCTTCTCAGTCTCTGGCGTGGCTGGGTCCTGGGATGCCTCACCTCAAAGTCAGGCGCACTTTAATTGCGCTCCGCAATGCGAATGGCAAATTTGGTCACCAGCCCCACCCTGGACTTGCGGACACAACTGCGCACCGTCCAGCGCGCACCCACCCACCATTTAATTAATGAAGAGCTCTGCCTCAGAGGCCCGGCCGGGGTCCGCGCACTGCGCAGTTGAACTTGTGCACCATTTAATTCAGTCTTGATTTATGAAGAGCGTCAGCCCTAAGGGGCTAGCCCAGTGCAGAAGCAATATGTTTCAGCTGACCTCTCTGCCAGGCCATGGCATTCAGGCTATGGTGGGTGTGAGAGTGCAAAGGCTCAGAGGCCTCGCTGGGAGGCCAGGTGAGGTGTTGTCGCCATTGGGACATTTTAAGCTCAACCCCAATTTCAATAATTAGGTTACCTGCTCATGCTCCGTTTTTCAAACGTTAACAAAAGAACTTGCCGAAAAGATCTGTGCTTTATCTGATAACAGTTTTGACTCATCATAAGTTAGCACAGAGGGTTCATATGCTTGCTGCCAAACACATGTAACATGCTGGTCGCAGATTTGTATTTTATGTACATAGGCATGTGGGTTACTAGTTTTGCACACCAATTAAATCTCAATCAAATTAAATGTGTGCCCCTGGCCGGGTCCTTTAGCACTACCTGTAGCCCCGCCCCCATAGCCCCCCTGCCTCCGCCCAAGCCCCACCCCCTAGTCCACATCTCAATATGGTGAGTACCTGCACTTATTTTTTTCTATTTAAAGCACTGGTAATAGCATGCATGAATTCATGGCTTCCCACATCATACGTGCTCTCTCGCATCAGGTGTAATGTCTTTCTTTTGAAAGTCATGACCCACCTTTCACCAGTATTTAATTGTACTGTATTGTAATTGCAGTTATATAGCTCGTACTACCCTTACTACCCTACTAGGGCGTTGAAGTGCTTAGAGGCGGGAGCATGCTACTACAGAATCCAATGTTATTGGTGTGCAGTATCCAGTCTGCCATTACGTGATGGAAGGTGGATCCTGGGGCTGGGGTGGGAAGCGCCCTCAAGGCCCGGGAGGTTTGGGAGGTGGGAGAGGAAGGAATGGAGCGATGCAGGTGGCTGTGAGGCTGTTGTAGGTGTCATCACGCTGCAGGCGTCCACAGGTATATTTCCCACCTCGACTTAGGCAATGAAGACCCACGGCCCATCCTAGCAGAAGAAGGGGTTTGCGAGCAGGCTGGGCAGCGTGTTGGGGAGCAGTCTGTCCCTTGGGCGTGAGCAGCGAGGGCTCAAAGAAGAGAGCGATGGAGAAGCAAGAAAAGGGGGGACAAACGAAGGAGGGGAAGAGAGAGGAAGAAGAGAGATCAAGAGGGGGGAGAGGGGGCTGGTCCAGGAGCAGGCAGGCTAGACAATGGATACATCGGCCAATGGAAAGGAGAGCACAAGAGGAAGTTGTATCAAAAAAATTGGTTTAGGTCAGATTGTTTGGGACAAAAAGAGGGTGCGTATGTTGGGGCAGGGATCTGTTGGGGGAAGGGTTGAGAGTGATTGTCAGGACGATATTTAGGGCCGAACAGCTTCTGCGGCCCAGCCAAAGAACGTATGGGTTAGCCCAGCTTGCTCCCAATAAAGCGGCCTCTTGCACTGCTTGAATGGAATGCCACCCTGATCCCCTCCCAAACTGCTGCGGGGTGCCATGTACTCGCTTTCACACACTTTCCTCTGACATCCCACACGTGGCTTCAATTCACTTGTTTTCAGTTGTTTTGCTAAAGTTTTCTTTCCATTTGACATTTCTCGCTAACAGTTTCATGCTGTTACCAATCTGCCACCTTAAGAGAGGGTGGAAGCGAGCGTGACGTCTCGGCCCTGCCCCACAAACATCCCTTCCGTTTCCGGCCTGTTCCGCCCCAGTGACTGCTAATTGTGTGCTGGTGGTCACGTGCAGCTTATTCCTCTGAAGGGGGCGCTGCAGCACGTGCTTCTTACACACTAGCCAAGTCCTGGAGCCCCCTCGCGCACAGCTGGACTTCACCCTACCTCGATGAAGCCTCATTAGGGCGATGGCAGCGTCCTCGCACATGCCAAAGCCGTACCTGAACTTCAACAGGACTCCCCTCTCCAATCGAACCCTCCAAACTACTGTTGATCTCCATTGTCATACACGTGGTCGCTACCTGCACACCACCCTCCCATGCCAATAGTGAATTCAATTGACGTCAACAGAACAAACCTATATGCGCACCACCCCCCACTTCAAATATGTAGTCAGTTGACACAATGACTCCACCCTACATGAACACCACACCGCCCTCCAAAGAACTAGTCAAGTCCATTGACGTCAATGGATCCACCCTACATGCACACCACGCCACCTTCCAAAGAGCTAGTAAAGTCCATTGACGTCAATGGATCCACCCTACATGCACACCATGCCTCCATCCAGAGAACTAGTAAAATCTATTGACAATGGATCCACCCTACTTGAACACCACACCTCCATCCAAAGAACTAGTAAAATCTATTGACAATGGATCCACCCTACATGCACACCATGCCTCCCTCCAAAGAACTAGTAAAGTCCATTGACGTCAATGGATCCACCCTACATGCACACCACGCCTCCCTCCAAAGAACTAGTCAAATCCATTGATGACAATGGATCCACCCTACATGCACACCACGCCTCCCTACATGCACACCACGCCTCCCTCCAAAGAACTAGTAAAGTCCATTGACGTCAATGGATCCACCCTACATGCACACCACGCCGCCCTCCAAAGAACTAGTAAAGTCCATTGACGTCAATGGATCCACCCTACATGCACACCACGCCGCCCTCCAAAGAACTAGTAAAGTCCATTGACGTCAATGGATCCACTCTACATGCACACCACGCCTCCCTCCAAAGAACTAGTAAAATCTATTGACAATGGATCCACCCTACTTGAACACCACGCCTCCCTCCACAGAACTAGTAAAAACCATTGATGTCTATGGATCCACCCTACATGCACACCACCCTACATGCACACCACTCCACCCTACATGCACACCACGCCACCCTACATGCACACCACGCCACCCTACATGCACCCCACGCCACCCGCCAAAGAACTAGTAAAGTACATTGACGTCAATGGATCCACCCTACATGCACACCACGCCTCCCTCCAAAGAACTAGTAAAAACCATTGATGTCAATGGATCCACCCTACATGCACACCACGCCTCCCTCCAAAGAACTAGTAAAATCTATTGACAATGGATCCATCCTACATGCACACCACGCCTCCCTCCAAAGAACTAGTCAAATCCATTGATGACAATGGATCCACCCTACATGCACACCACGCCTCCCTACATGCACACCACGCCTCCCTCCAAAGAACTAGTAAAGTCCATTGACGTCAATGGATCCACCCTACATGCACACCACGCCACCCTACATGCACACCACGCCACCCTACATGCACACCACGCCACCCGCCAAAGAACTAGTAAAGTACATTGACGTCAATGGATCCACCCTACATGCACACCACGCCTCCCTCCAAAGAACTAGTAAAAACCATTGATGTCAATGGATCCACCCTACATGCACACCACGCCTCCCTCCAAAGAACTAGTAAAATCTATTGACAATGGATCCACCCTACATGCACACCACGCCTCCCTCCAAAGAACTAGTCAAATCCATTGATGACAATGGATCCACCCTACATGCACACCACGCCACCCTACATGCACACCACGCCTCCCTCCAAAGAACTAGTAAAGTCCATTGACGTCAATGGATCCACCCTACATGCACACCACGCCGCCTCCAAAGAACTAGTAAAGTCCATTGACGTCAATGGATCCACCCTACATGCACACCACGCCGCCCTCCAAAGAACTAGTAAAGTCCATTGACGTCAATGGATCCACTCTACATGCACACCACGCCTCCCTCCAAAGAACTAGTAAAATCTATTGACAATGGATCCACCCTACTTGAACACCACGCCTCCCTCCACAGAACTAGTAAAACCATTGATGTCAATGGATCCACCCTACATGCACACCACACCACCCTACATGCACACCACTCCACCCTACATGCACACCACGCCACCCTCCAAAGAACTAGTAAAGTCCATTGACGTCAATGGATCCACCCTAAATGCACACCACGCCACCCTACATGCACACCACGCCACCCTACATGCACACCACGCCACCCGCCAAAGAACTAGTAAAGTACATTGACGTCAATGGATCCACCCTACATGCACACCACGCCTCCTCCAAAGAACTAGTAAAAACCATTGATGTCAATGGATCCACCCTACATGCACACCACGCCTCCCTCCAAAGAACTAGTAAAATCTATTGACAATGGATCCACCCTACATGCACACCATGCCTCCCTCCAAAGAACTAGTAAAGTCCACTGACGTCATTGGATCCACCCTACATGCACACCACGCCGCCCTCCAAAGAACTAGTAAAGTCCATTGACGTCAATGGATCCACTCTACATGCACACCACGCCACCCTCCAAAGAACTAGTCAAATCCATTGAAGACAATGGATCCACCCTACATGCACAACATGCTGCCCTCCAAAGAACCAGTAAAATCCATTGACGTCAATGGATCCACCCTACATGCACACCACGCCACCTTCCAAAGAACTAGTAAAAACCATTGATGTCAATGGATCCACCCTACATGCACACCACGCCTCCCTCCAAAGAACTAGTAAAATCTATTGACAATGGATCCACCCTACATGCACACCACGCCTCCCTCCAAAGAACTAGTCAAATCCATTGAAGACAATGGATCCACCCTACATGCACAACATGCTGCCCTCCAAAGAACCAGTAAAATCCATTGACGTCAATGGATCCACCCTACATGCACACCACGCCTCCCTCCAAAGAACTAGTAAAATCTATTGACAATGGATCCACCCTACTTGAACACCACGCCTCCCTCCACAGAACTAGTAAAACCCATTGATGTCAATGGATCCACCCTACATGCACACCACGCCTCCCTCCAAAGAACTAGTAAAAACCATTGATGTCAATGGATCCACCCTACATGCACACCACGCCTCCCTCCAAAGAACTAGTAAAAACCATTGATGTCAATGGATCCACCCTACATGCACACCACGCCGCCCTCCAAAGAACTAGTAAAGTCCATTGACGTCAATGGATCCACCCTACATGCACACCACGCCTCCCTCCAAAGAACTAGTTAAATCCATTGAAGACAATGGATCCACCCTACATGCACACCATGCCTCCCTCCAAAGAACTAGTAAAAACCATTGATGTCAATGGATCCACCCTACATGCACACCACGCCGCCCTCCAAAGAACTAGTAAAATCCATTGAGGTCAATGGATCCACCCTACATGCACACCACGCCTCCCTCCAAAGAACTAGTAAAATCTATTGACAATGGATCCACCCTACATGCACACCACGCCTCCCTCCAAAGAACTAGTAAAATCCATTGCCGACAAGGGATCCACCCTACATGCTCACCACGCCACCCTCCAAAGAACTAGTAAAATCCATTGACTTTGGTGGTATCACCCAGCCAAAGAACCCTCACCCCAATGACCTGTGAACACCATTGATGTCAATAGATCTACCCTACGAGCAGACCTCCCCACCCTTCAAATAACTGAACTCCAGTGACCTTAATTGGACCATTGAACCTTCAAACCACACCTCCATCCAGGCAATTAGAGGCCTGATTGATTTCAGGGGGATCTCCTTACCTGCTAACATCCCTCACCCTTTAATCAATGAGTGACTTCCATTGAATTCAGTGGGACCCACCTACCTGCAAGCTGCCCCTGCCCTCTAACAACATGATCAGCCTCTATTGACTTCAGTGGGGTCTCAAATCACACCCACCCTCCAAGCAATTGGAGACACCTCTTCAATCTGCAAAGAGCTTCACCGACCAAGCATGTATTCATCTCTCTTAACTTCAATGGCATGCCCATCCATCCCCTGCCAAAGCAGCAGAAGACATAACTGCATGTCTACCTCTCTGATCACTAGGTCCCTGTACACCTACTATTTGTCCCTGGTACACACACTACTGTACTATAATACATAAACTACACCTCACATTGGCGGCCTGTATCTCTACTACTGGACCCCAATACACCTATTAGCGGACTGCAATACAACTACGGAACAACAATACACCCACAATGTGTCCCCAAAACACCTACAATGGGACCCTTATATCTCTACTAGTGGACCTCTAAACAACTACTACAAAATCTAATATACCAGTAACTGGCCATTGATATGCATATTACACCTACTACTGAACCACTTTACTCTTACTACAAGCCCCTGTACACATAAACTAAACCCCTATACACCAACCATCAGATCCTTATACACCTACTGCTAGGTAGCAATACATCTACTACTAAATTCAAATACAGCTAGAACTCAATGTCTATATACCTACTGCTGCGCCCAATACACCTACAGCTGGACCCTCATATCCTACCACTGGGCCCAAATACACCTACTATTGGACCCTTTTACACCTTATTGTGGACACCAACACACCCACTGTTAGATGACTACTGGGCTACAGTACACCTACAATTGGACCTCTGTACATCTACTAGAAACAGATGTCTCTACTTTCACTACTGCACCTCAGTACATCTATTACTTGTGCCCTATACACTCTACTGCACAACTCCTATACACCTATTACTTGATCTTAATACATCATCAAATGGACCCATATATACGCCTACTACTGGACTGGACCAGCTGGACCCATATATAGGCCTACTACTGGGAACCAATGCACAATACAACTGGACCTCTATACACCTACGAGACTGGACCCCTATACGTCCACTACTGGACATCAGTACCCCTTCATCCTGTTCCCTATACACTACTACTCAACCCCTATACACCTATTACTGAACTCTAATACACCTGGACACATTTGTACGCCTACTACGTGACTCAATTTACCTGCTAGTATTGGACCCAATGCTCCTACTACTGTATTAAAATACACCTACCACAAAACATCAATACATGTACTCCTGTACCCGTACACATACCACTGTGACCTGTCTAAACATGTATTACTTCTATTCGCCTACCATTGGTTCCCTGTACATATGCAGGGAGGCGTGGTGTTCAAGTAGGGTGGATCCATTGTCAATAGATTTTACTAGTTCTTTGGAGGGAGGCGTGGTGTGCATGTAGGGTTGATTATGAGGTGACTGCCGCCTTTTAGTGAAGCCTAAACCTCTGGATATTTTCCTATACAGGGTCCGTCCATTACTTTATACTTCCAGATGATCAGCTATTCTCGCTAAAGCAGTGGTGTAGTGGTGGCCTTTCAGGAGATAGACTGTTCGCCTGATTATTGTGCTTACCACACGTACCTAATATAGCAATACATTGCATGCAAATAATGTTGATTCTTTCTATAGGTTTGCATCCTAAGTTTGCTTGCAATCTCAAAAAAGCCTTCAATGTGTTCCCATGAAAATTAACTTTGTTTTAAAAACTCCGATCTTGCCTCACTTTTTCTTTCTTTCAAATGATCCTCCCCCTACTTTCATCCTCTGCATGTCTCCTCTCTCTAAGCACATCCTCAGTCCCTGCATGTGCGCCGTAATCCCTATGTTTGTATTTCTTCGATTGCCCAAATCACTACTTTCCTTTAAAAGTCTCACCCCTGCAACCTAACAATACCTGATCCTCTGTTGTTCATCTATGGATCCCGCCAATCATTTGCATGAGTTCACATGCCCCCTCCCGCTAAAGATCACACCCAACTCCTCTGAATTTCATCTACCATGTAGACCCTGGAGTAAGAGTGCACGACTAACCCCAATAACCAGCAATAACCACTGAAAACTACCAACCCTGGGTTCTGGACCAGTATATTGCCATGCTTAAAGTGCTTCAGTGTGTCATTAGGGATTGTTAACGCTATATAAATACAAATTCAATACAATGCAATATATAATTCTCCCGGCCCACATAAATACTGTTACCATAACACTTAGGGGTCAGGCAGTAGCTTGTACGTCATAAAGACTGCATAATAATTTCTTTATAATGCTTGACTCTCTCACACTCAGATGAGACAAAACTGCTGGGGGTCATGGCCACCTCCCTATACTTTACCAGTCCACAGCAATAAACCACCCATCACCAACTGGACAGGCATGGAATAACTGAAGAGATCTGTGGTATGCTGCTGGACAACAGAGGACTTTCACCACTGCAGGTCCCAGCAAGCTACATACTATGACCACTTTGTGACATCTCACAATGACAGTAAAAAATGGGACGATACTGCCAAAGTCCTTCCAGCAGATCTCTCCACCTTATCTTCATCCAGCCTATGCCTGCTCTGGACCATCAACTTTAAACAAAATATCTCAGAACAGGCATCCGAGTGCAGTTACTGTGCTGTGACCCAGATGAAATACCATAAAGGGACCAACAGAGCTGTTCAAAGCTGCCAGCTTACTCAACACTGTAAAATGCACACCTCTCTTTCACACATCTTCGTCCATCACACTGATAAACGTTACGCCACATCTCGGTGGTCATCATGTCAACATGGAATCACTTCCCACATAGGATCAAAACAAAGACAACACACTTCCAACCACACAGTGTAGCGTGCTACTTATGTAGGCAAGTGCTTCAGCACCCCACATAGGGGTATAAGTGCTATGTAAATGGTGCAATACAATACAGTACTGCTACTGGGTCATTAGAAGCTACCACAAAAGTCACATCTACACACCTACTACTGGACACCTGTGTGCCTTCTATTGGATCACAGTACACCAACTACTGGGCCCCAATAGACATACAAGAGGACCCTTTTCATCTTCTACTGGGCCCTATACATCTACAACTGGAAGCTGCACTCACCTACTGATGGGGCCAATATTCCTACAAGTGAAAATCTGTACACATACTAGTATGGGAACCATATACATCTATTATGGGATCATAACACATCTACTACTAGAACGTTAAGCACCTACAAATGCACCACTACATGCCTTCTGCTGGAACCCAATAGATTTTCATTAGATCCTAGTTTGCCTACAGCTGGACAACAACATATCTAATAGGAAAACCCGACACATCTACTGCTGGACCCCATGCATCAACTACCAGGCCCCAAGGCTGAAGCTACTGGACATATGCACCTGCTACTGGCCTCAACACATCAGCACATGGATCTCAATGCACCTCCACTAGATCCTAGTTCACCTACAACTGGACCCCTAAACATCTATGATTGCACCAAAATCCACATATTATTTGAGCAAAATACACCTAGCACTTCACCCCAGTGCACCCACTACAATGCCCCAATGCCTCTACAGCCAGGCTTCTATTCATCTTGTATTAGGCTCCTAGATATCCAAAGTTGGGCTCCTAAACATCTCCGGCTGGACCTCTATAGTCATAGTACTGGACTCCACTAGAGCAAAAATTGCCCCTTTCTACACTTACTCTCTGACCCTACTACACCTACTATTAATTAACAAAAGCACCTACTAGAAGTCCTGCATACTCCTCCTACAGGACAACAATACACCCACTACTAGACCCTCTATGCAACTGCTGCGGAGCCCATATATCCCTACTACTGAACCCCAAAATAACTACTGCAAGAGCATAACAGACCTTCCACTAGACTACGATGCACCTATTAAAGATGCACAATACATCTACTACTGGACTATAGTACCTAACACTGGACCTCAATACATATACAAAAGGACTCTGATGTGCCTACTACACATCTCCAGTGCACTTTCTAATTAACAACAATGCACCTACTACTTGGTCCTGATGCAGACATTCTAAACCCCAAAACAGCTACTATTGGACCCCGTTAATCTATTACTAGATGTCAATACACCTCTCACTAGACTCTACTACTACTCTTTTTCCAGAATTCACCTACTCATGGCCCAGTATACATCTACTACTCGACCCCTGTGCACCCATTTATTAGAGCACAACACATCTACTCATCAACCTCAGTGCGTCTTCTGCTGAATGTTGATACATCAACTGCAGTTCCACAATACACGGGCTGCCAGAAACCTATGCACCTGCTACTGGACCCCAAGTCTCCTATGGGCCTACGACTCGACAACAATACACCTAGTACTAGAGCCCACCATATCTACTATCGAACCCCATCAATTCTATTACTGCACCCTAATACACATGTTACTGGTTCGCAATACATCTACAACTGGACCTCAATTCATCTACTACTGGACTCCAATTCTCCTCGTCACGGATCCCAATACATCTACAACCGGAGCTCAATTCATCTACTACTGGACTCCAATTATCCTTGTTATGGATCCCAATACATCTACAACTGGACCTCAATTCATCTACTACGAGACTCTAATTCTCCTAGTCATAGATCCCGATACAGCTACAACTGGACCTGAATTCATCCTCTACTGGACTCCAATAATCCTAGTCATAGATCCCAATACATCTACAACCGGAGCTCAATTCATCTACTGCTGGACTCCAATACTCCTCATCATGGATCCCGATGCATTTACAACTTGACCTCAATTCATCTACTACAGGACTCCAATACTCCTCATCATGGATCCCAATACATCTACAACTGGACCTCAATTCATCTACTACTGGACTCCAATACTCCTCGTCATGGATCCCAATACATCTACAACTGGACCTGAATTCATCCTCTACTGGACTCCAATAATCCTAGTCATAGATCCCAATACATCTACAACTGGACCTCAATTCATCCTCTACTGGACTCCAGTAATCCTAGTCATAGATCCCAATACATCTACAACTGGACCTGAATTCATCCTCTACTGGACTCCAATAATCCTAGTCATAGATCCCAATACATCTACAACTGGACCTGAATTCATCCTCTACTGGACTCCAATAATCCTAGTCATAGATCCCAATACATCTACAACTGGACCTGAATTCATCCTCTACTGGACTCCAATAATCCTAGTCATAGATCCCAATACATCTACAACCGGAGCTCAATTCATCTACTGCTGGACTCCAATACTCCTCATCATGGATCCCGATGCATTTACAACTTGACCTCAATTCATCTACTACAGGACTCCAATACTCCTCGTCATGGATTCCAATACATCTACAACTGGACCTCAATTCATCCACTACTGGACTCCAATACTCCTTGTCATGGATCCCGATGCATCTACAACTGGACCTCAATTCATCCTCTACTGGACTCCAATAATCCTAGTCATAGATCCCGATACATCTACAACCGGAGCTCAATTCATCTACTACTGGACTCCAATACTCCTCATCATGGATCCCAATACATCTACAACTGGACCTCAATTCATCTACTACTGGACTCCAATACTCCTCGTCATGGATCCCAATACATCTACAACTGGACCTGAATTCATCCTCTACTGGACTCCAATAATCCTAGTCATAGATCCCAATACATCTACAACTGGACCTCAATTCATCCTCTACTGGACTCCAGTAATCCTAGTCATAGATCCCGATACATCTACAACTGGACCTAAATTCATCTACTACTGGACTCCAATACTCCTCGTCATGGATCCCAATGCATCTACAACTGGACCTCAATTCATCTACTACTGGACTCCAATACTCCTCGTCATGGATCCCAATACATCTACAACTGGACCTCAATTCATTCTCTACTGGACTCCAATACTCCTCGTCATGGATCCCGATGCATCTACAACTGGACCTCAATTCATCTACTACGGGACTCCAATACTCCTCGTCATGGATCCCGATGCATCTACAACTGGACCTCAATTCATCTACTGCTGGACTCCAATACTCCTCGTCATGGATCCCGATGCATCTACAACTGGACCTCAATTCATCTACTGCTGGACTCCAATATTCCTCGTCATGGATCCCGATGCATCTACAACTGGAGCTCAATTCATCTACTATTGAACTCACTGGACCTCAATTCATCCTCTACTGGACTCCAACACTCCTAGATATGGATCCCGATGCACCTACAACTGGACCTCAATTCATCTACTGCTGGACTCCAATACTCATAGTCGTGGATCCCAATACATCTACAACTGGACCTCAATTCATCTACTGCTGGAGTCCAATACTCCTCGTCATAGATTCCGATATATCTACAACTGGTCCTCAATTCATCTTCTATTGAACTCACCGGACATCAATTCATCTACTACTGGACTCCAATACTCCTAGTCATAGATCCCAATACATCTACAACTGGACCTCAATTCATCTACTGCTGGAGTCTGATGCAGCGCGTACAATAAAAACTATTCTCCTCCCAGGTCACTTATAGGTCATCCAGGGGCAAACTATATTTTCTCACATCCACATGACGATGGGGCCCATAAACATCGCCTAACACACACGCACACACCTGGATTTCCTTTATACCTTTATGAAATTCTGTACTCCTAGGAGAAGCATGAGAACTAAATGGAAAACACCATTTATGTACCGCTGGAAGGAGCCAGGATATCTTATTACCTTAACTTGTCGCTTTCTTTTAGTTATTTCTTAAGATATTCCTGCTCATTGTTTTGTCGATGAATCATTCATGTAAGAAATTAGTTCATAGTGATTAAGACCAGCTGAATCACAATAACCAATTACTGATGTCACAATCATTTAGGAAAATAACCACTGAGTCATTTTGGTTTAAAGAATCTTAAATTTTATATAATTTTAAAAGCATGAGAAAGAATTTAAACTTTATTCAATTATTCATTTATAAATTCAAATATTTATTAAGCATAATCAATTTATTGCGGAAAGGAAATCTTTTGTCATGAAGCAAAACCCTAATTACCTGCCTACCTTCCTAATTTAGACTAATGATTTCTAACCTAAGTTTATGAATTAGAAATAACCTGATTCTCATACTCAACTGGAAAATTAAGACAGCAACTTCAGCTCGTCAGCATCAGCTACCTGCAACCCGTCTCATCTAACAGTCTTTCAGCATCTCCCGCTCAATAAGGGATCGATCAGGACCACCCAGCACTGGAAGCCACCAACACCAACACGACTCTCCAACTCCGCTCCTGACTGTGACTGCGACTGACATGAACCCCTCCCACCAAGAGTAGGCCCTCTTATACCCTAATTCTAACTTTGCTAACTAATTGTTGCAACATTAATAACACGCTTTTCTTTCATTGGTCCATGCATGTCATCTTATTCATTCTTTTAATCAAGTTCTCTTGGATTCAATGGTCCTTGGATCATTTCCTTTCCCACACATTCAAGACATGTTTCCATCCGTTTCGATCAGTTCATTTGTAACTTCTTTCGATACATTCGAGAACTCCGCAGTCATTGTCCTTTCTCTTAAACTTGTTTCCCATGGGTCTTCTGCTGATCACCACGGCACACTATCAGTTCAATTAGGTCACATCAGCCTTGACCATTTCTCGCATCCTAGCCTCTCAGCAACACCACGAGGTTTAGTTTTTCTCCGATTTCATCCCGTGTCACATGTCCCCTTGCGCCTGCGCACATCTTCCCACTGGCGGCCATTTTATATCGCCTCTCGGTTATACTTTAGAAGCACTAATTTGAGGCAAACAAAACATAATTAAAATAGAGAAAAATAGCCTTTTCGTTTCCCTCCCGTCATCTACGTACCCCAGTTAGTTATTACCTAGCAGAAAGCAACATTTAAACTGTTCCTTACTTACCATCACTATTGTTTTTGCAACGACACGTTTTATTTCTATGAAGCACAAAAACATGCATTTATTTTTAATTAGTACGCATTTATTTTTACGTTATAATTAGACACACGGACATCCATTAATAGATTATTTAGCACACACAATGGCGTGTTACCTTTCCCACACATACAGTGTTGATTAATACATTTAAACGAACATTTTATTATTTATTTATAAAATTTGTTAGGGGTCAAAAATTTTATTTTCCCTGCTCCATCAACTCCCCCTTTGGTGATTTTTAAATCACCACATAAAACCCAAGTTATACTTCTTTTCAGGCAGCCTGTCTTTTGTCCTTTGCTTTCCGTTATTTACACATCTGTTTCTTCTTCATCTTGTCTTTTTGTCTCCTTATACATGTTTTCTTTCATTTTCTCCAACTCAATTTCACCCATTTCCCTCTCTCTTTCTTTCATTATTCTGTTATTTCTTTTCATCTTATTTTGTCTTACTTTTCTTTTTATACATGTTATTACTATTTTCAACACCATGGCTAACAATATTACTACAGTTGCTATTATTATAACTTTCCCTATCATTAGTCTACTCATTCTGGTTAACCAATTTGCTACTGAAGAAAACCCTCTACCAAGTTTTCCCAAAACACTTTCAACCTCCAGTGGAACTAGTTCTTTGTGCAAATTTGTAATATTTGTAATATACTTCTGTATATTTTCACTTTTATCAGGAATGTAAGTACAACAATGTTGGACTTTCAACATTCCACAGACTCCTCCCTCTTTTGCCAAAAGAATATCAAGGGCAAGCCGATTTTGCATCACCATAGCTCTCATGGCAACCATTTCGGTATTTACCATTAAGAACCCTCCCGCAGTATCTGTAGACAAACGATCTACTAATGTGGATAACTTCCGAATTTTAAATGCATTCAAAGATATTCCCACTGCTGGTATCAATGCTCCAAAAATATCACCCACAATTTCTGAAAAACTTTCCCTCTTTCTACGTGTAAAACTATTAATCATCTTGTATGTTCCCTTTTCTTCTCTGTCCATGTGAAAGATTTTTGGAAAGACCAGGCCTACATAGCAAGTTCCGTACCAATGGTCCGGTAACCTGTAATAAGCTCTATTCCCACAAATATAATAGATACCTGGAAATATTGGATCTTTTCCACCTTTGAATCCCCAACCTCCCAGAATTTGATAATTGTCATGGCAGATACTGGAACCTACAAAGTAATTGTCATAGACTGTCTTATTTCTCCTAATACACAACTTTCCTGTTTGCGGCCAATCTAATGTCATTGCTGCATTTATCTTTTTTCCTTCATGATTTCCTTCCTCAAACGTCCATAGATGTTTTCCTTCCTCTTTTATTGCTTCTTTTTGAAATTTCATTCTTCTTTCTTCAACCATTTCTAAAAATGCTTTTTCTTCTTTCTTTAACTCACAGGTAAGGTTGTTACTAACTATTTCTTCTAACGTTAATTTTCTATGTTCTAAAAAAATTCTCCTAAAACTTTTGCTGGTTTTACTTTGTTAAGTTCTGGTACTACTGGAATGTTTGCAAAAATCTTATCTATGTCAGTATAATAAGATTCTAATCTACCTGTTTTATAAAATAAACTTGCTATTACACTACATGTTATTCCATAAGTTAGAGGTAGGTGATGATAAGTCACACCTTCTGACACTGATGCAGGCAACTGCATACAAACATAACAATCTCTCACATCCATTGTCTCTACATATTCCTACAACAATTTTGTAAAAACATTTTTAGAAAAGTCTGTTACTGACTTATCCTTATGTAACTCTGCACTACTTCTTAAAATAACTGGTTCTTTAATATTAGTTTCTTTTTCTGGTTTAGTATCATTTTTTGCTTCTATCACAGCTAAACTAATAGGAATTGTGATTGCTAGAACTATCCATATGGTCATTAATAACCCTGTATAAAAGCAGCACATTTTGCACCATCTTTTTATAAACTCACATTTATCTCTTCTATCCCTATTATTTTCCATTTTGATTTTTTCTATTTGTTAAGTTTCAGAAAATTGTGTCACTACACCTCAGAAATGACTTAGATGCCACTCTGCTTTCAAAAAGTCTTTGCTTGGTACTTTCTTTTAATTCTCTCCAGAATTCTTTCGTTGTCACATCCGGTGATTTGTCACATCCAGTAAAATTGTCATGTCCGGCAGAAGCACTATAAGTCTTCACTTCAAGTTTGTTGCATCTCACCTTTTCCCATTCGACTTCTTAGTCTCTGGTTCTCGTGAGTGTTTTCTTCTTCTTTGTAATCTGTCAGTGCAATATACAGCCACTCAGGTGACTTATACTTTGCATTCACTTTCTTTGTCCTTTTGGACTTTTGTAATCTTTTTCCACTAGGTTTTTCTTGTCCCTTTTGACTTGTTACTTCATTCACTTGTTCAGCACTTTCGTCTCCCGCTCTTATTATTGTATATCTCAATTTTCTTATATAGCTGTTGGGCCAATTATCTCCTTTTCTTGGCCTTTTGGCTTCACCTTCTCTTTCTTCTCTTTCTGATTTCCAATTTCTTTTTCTTGATTCAGTTTTTGCTTTTTCCTCTTATCCACTTTCTTCAGTTTCTGTTTCAAATGTTTCACTATTGTCTCTTATTTTGAAACTTATGATCTCGTCATCTCCTACTGGTGGATCTGTCTTCTCCTTCTTGTTTTCCCTTATTACTGTCCCTCCTCGGTGTTCTTCCGATTTGGTGTTTTCCTCCCTTTCTGCTTCTAAATTTCCCTGTTCTTCTGTTTCTCTGTCCCTATTTCTCCTCGGGGTTCTTCTCGATTTTCTAACTTTTTGTGTACTTCTTTCCCTACTTCATCTATTAATATTATTTCTGAAGGATTTCCACCATAACTTGTACTTGGTTGTTCATCTAACTCAATTTCTTGCTCAGTTTCTTCTCTAATTGGTTTATAACCCCAAGTTCTCTTTCGGAATTCTTCACAGTTTGCAACTGAATCATCAGATTCTGAATTTGTGTCAGATATTTCCAGATGTCGACTTACAGGTCGATCTTCAGGTTCTGGAACTTCTGAATTTCTTTCCTCTTCTTCTTCTTCTTCTTTAGAGGTGTTTGCCGTTGGGGTTTCCAGATGTCGACTTTCAGGTCGATCTTCAAGTTCTGGCACCCTTTCTCTTATCCTTGTTGTCCCAGCTGTTAAACTTTTATCCCACACTTCCAAACGTCGACTCACATGTCGATCAGTAGGTTCTTGAACTCTGATTGTGTGGCTGGCATGGACCCAGTTCTTCACTCCTGCACACTTGACTGCAGTCGTTGTTACTAGGATTACCTGTCGTGGTTCGTCCCAGCGAGGAACTAGACAGTTTCTTCTCCTGTGGATTTTTATACGGACCCAGTCTCCTGGATTCAAGTCGTGGGCTGGTTTTCTTTCAAGAGTGGTCGCATCCGGTCCAACCTGATGAAACACAGAACGCACCACATCAGCCAGTCCCTTGCAATAATCCAGTACTAGATCATCAGTTATAGTTAATAACTTGTTGACAGGTACGTGTGCTTGTCTCATTGCTCGTCCCATGATCATCTCATGAGAACTGAGTCCAGTTTTCTTTTCAGGGATGCTTCTGATGGTCATCAGAACAAGAGGCAGTGCATCTGGCCATTTGAGTCCTGTAGCTTGACACATTTTTCCTAATCTGTTTTTAATTGTTCCATTAATCTGCTCCACTACTCCAGAAGCCTCTGGTCTGTAAGCACAATGTAGTTTTTGTTTAATACTCAATGCTTCACAAATCAATTGGATTAACTCATTTTGAAAATGTGTTCCTCTATCTGTCTCAACTGTGACTGGAAAACCATACCTTGGAATGAACTCTCGCAGCATAAGTTTTGCCACTGTTGTTCCATCATTCCTTCTTGTGGGGTATGCCTCCACCCAACGAGAGAACAAACAGACGACCACCAGAACATATCTTAGTCTGTTACTAGGGGGCATCTCTATAAAGTCCAACTGTATCCTAGTGAATGGACCTCCTTCTCGTCCTATTGTTCCTAGACTCACTACTGTTTTCCTTCCTGGGTTAAACTGTTGACAAATAAGACATCTCTGACAAAGACTTTCAGCAATGGCTCTGAATTTTGGGTTATACCAGGTTTGTCTAAAAAGTCTGATCATTGCATCTCTCCCAATATGAGCTTGTCCATGGTACATCCGTGCCATGTCTGCAATCATGCTATCAGGCATAATTGGTCTTTCATCTCTGTATACCCACACACCATTATTTTCCTGTCTTCTACATCCTGCTTTTATCCAATAATCTTTTTCCTCATCTCTTGCAGTTTCTTGTAACTGCCTTACTTCATCCCATGTCTCGACAGTATTAGTAAAAAGCAAAGGACAAGAGACATGCTCCCTTTCTCTACTTTTGTTCATGGACACCATGTTCTCTGCACAATATTTGGCTATCTCATCAGCATAATTATTTCCAACGGCTATGTAATCTTTGTTTTTCTTATGCGCTTTGCACTTCACTACTGCTATTTGTTTAGGCAACTGTATCGCCTCAAGCAGCTTTTTAACAAAATCTCCATTTCTGATAGGTGTTCCTGCAGATGTCAAAAATCCTCTTTGTGACCAAATCTGACCAAAATCGTGTACGATGCCGAAACCATATTGGCTATCGGTCACAATCGTGACTCGTACATTTCTTCCTAATTTACATGCTTGAATCAAAGCAATCAGTTCCGCAACTTGTGCAGACCTTATTCCTTTCAGACAAGACGCTTCCATCACAGTTGCCACTGTGCACACTGCGTAAGCTGCGCTTAAAACTCCTTCTTTTGTTCTCAAGCATGAGCCATCCACAAACATGACATAATCAGATTCCTTTAACGGTTCATCTTTTATGTCAGCTCTTGGTTTCGTGCAATATTCCAGCACGTTCAGACAATCATGATCTACTTCGTCTTGTTCAATTATACTCTCCTCATCTGGCAAAGATGTTGAAGGATTTACATTCATGCATCTATCTATGGTCACATTTTCAGCACTCAAGATGACTTTTTCGTACTTAGTCAGCCGACTATGTGTCATGTACTGTGTTTTTGTTCTTGTCAAAAGAATTTCTACTGAGTGGGGAACATATACTCTCAGTGGATACCCCATCACTATACCTTCACTTTGTTCCAGACTTACACAAGTAGCAGCAACTGCTTTCAGACATCCAGGCAATGCTTTTGCTATAGGATCTAAAACAGCTGAAAAATAAGCAATCGGTCTTTTCGTCGTACTCATGTTTTTGTACCAGTACTGAAAACGCACATCCATCTCTTTCACTGCAGTACAACTCAAAATCCTTCTCATAATCAGGCATGCCTAATGCAGGTGCCTCACACAGTTTCTTTTTCAATTCTTTGAAAGATTTCATTTCTTCTTTGTTTAACTCAAAAGGGTCTTTTACATCTTTCTTGGTCAATTTTTGTAATGGTTTTGCAATCAAAGAGAAACCACTTATCCACTGTCGACAATATCCAACCATTCCCAAAAACATTCTTACCTCTCTTTGAGTCATTGGTGCTCTCATTCCTTGAATCATTCTTACTCTTTCTGTCGCTATCTTTCGCACTCCTTTCTCAATTTTATGCCCTAAATACTGGACTTCTTTCTGACAAAACTGTAATTTTGAAGGAGACACTTTATGTCCTCTTTTCTCTAAATGGTTCAGTAAAGCAATTGTATCACTTACACATGCTTCTTTGGTTTTCGATGCCACCAACAGGTCATCGATATACTGCACCATCACTGATTTTTCTGGCATTTTCAAATCTTCCAGAGATTTCTTTAGAATCTGATTAAAGATTGAGGGGCTTTCTGTATACCCCTGAGGAATTCGGCACCATGCCAAAATACGCTCTCCAAACCGGAACGCAAATAATGGCTGGCTATCTGGATGCAAAGGAATAGAGAAAAATGCGTGACACAAAT
The DNA here is from genome assembly GCA_963921515.1 of Calotriton arnoldi. Taxonomy (NCBI): domain Eukaryota; kingdom Metazoa; phylum Chordata; class Amphibia; order Caudata; family Salamandridae; genus Calotriton; species Calotriton arnoldi. Next base: position 104,349 of record CAWUFW010002341.1, on the reverse strand, counting down.
CTATCACAGTGTACCACTCAGCTTCATGTGGAATTTGATATAGAATTACTGCAGGGTTTGGCACTATTGGACAACAGGGCACAACTATTTTGTTGATCTTTCTCAAATCCTGTACTATTCTATATGTTCCATTTGGCTTTTTCAGTCCCATAATAGGTGAATTACATGGACTGCTCATGATTTCTTTTAGAATTCCCTGTTCAATCATTTTATTTATCACAGGAGTTATTCCTTCAATTATTTCTGGAGTTAATTTGTACTGTGGCGTATTCGGGTAAGTTGTCCCTTCTTTTACTGTCACTTTTACGGGATCAACTTCTTTCATTAATCCAATGTCTTCTCCTGTAAAATCCCACACACTTTCTTTTACTACACTTTTTAGTTCTTCTGGAAGGTTTTCTGAGTCAAATGCAGGAAACAAACCATTCGTTTCAGGTTCCTGATTCATCAAAGTTACTTTATACAAAACATCTTCATCTGAAGTCTGAAATCCAATTCCATCTGGCGTACAATAAATTGTGCAATTCATCTTGCACAAGAGGTCACGACCCAAAAGATTTACAGGACTACAATCGCACACTACAAATTTATGCATTTTACTAAAAGAACCAATTTTTACTTCCACCAATTCAGTAAGTGGGGTTTTAATCTGCTGATTGGCTACTCCTACTACTTGGATGTATTCACCTGAGAGAGGAAGGTTTGGAATTTCCACTGATCTGACAGTAGAACGGGTAGCTCCAGTATCGACAAGGAATGTTACATTTGCACCATTCACTTCTCCATCCACAAAGGGACCAGACTGATCTACCTCTAGAGTTGCGCCAAGCACGCACTCTTTCCCCTCTCCTGGGCACCGTCAGAATCTTTCATCCGGCTCATCCTCACTCTGACGCAACCAATACTGAGAAATATTAGCTGCTCGCGGCAACTGTGTTACCTGCTCTCCTCCGTAGAATCCTGTTTCTGTACTGTTTTGTTGGTTAACAGTGTTGGGAAGTGGTGGTTGTGGCACCTGACTTTGTTGAACAACTACCTCATTCTGCACCTGTGGAGTTAATGATTGATGTTCCGGATTAGGTTTAGGTGGGAACTTACACTCGTTTCTCCAATGCCCTAATTTTCCGCAATTATGACATGGCCATTTCTTCTTTGCCTCTTCTAGACTCACTTGACCCTTTCCTTTACCTATGTTTGGTCGCATTTTATTCTGTCCTGTTTCATTTCCATTATTATTGTCTAATTGAGCTTCTTGTTTTTCTGCCACCTTCACCTGTGCCCACATTGCCTTCTCTTTCAACTTACGCTGTTTACTCTCTATTTCATCACTACAATACTTAGCATACCTCAGCACCTCATCTACACTTCCATTCTGCCAGTTTATCATGTGTTGCTTAATCATATCACTTATTTCTTGTTTCAGGCCAAACACAAATCGGTATACAAAATGACTCATGTCTTTTTCACTCAACTCTTCATAACCACTATACTGCTTGAAAACCAATAACAATCGCTCATAATATGCATGTACAGACTCCTTACTTTCCTGTGTAGTTCTATCGATTTTTACCCAATCTGTCTCTTTAGGAGGAATCTTATTCTTCAAAAAGTTAATCACCTTATCGTACTTCTTCATCACATCAGGACCTGGAGCTCCTGTCTTAGGATCTCTTGGATATTCTGTAGTTGGCCAGTCAACTGTAATCTTACATTCTGACCACAAATCTGTTGGTACCACTATGTCAAACAATCCATCTAAATCTATCCACAACACTTTTGAGACTTTTACAAACCTCTCTACTTGTCGGTACCACTCAACTGGCTTCTCTCTTAACTTTGGAAAGTCATTGGTAAATGACAGTATGTCCTGCCTAGTCCAGGGAACATGCACATAACTACAACCTGGAGTTTCTCTCATGGGATATTCTTTGGCGACAGATTCTTTTTCAGTTATCATAAAGGCCAATGAACCTTTGTCTGTAGTTTTCGCATTCTTCTTTGTCCATCTAACCTTCCATCTGTCCACATCACCCCATTTTCTCAACAACACAATTAACTCCTTTATCTGTGTCAGCCTTCCTGCCGTGTTCAAATTTTCAATATCCTTTTCACAAAAGTCTACTCTGTATGGTTTCTGCAACGTTTTCACTTTCGCAAAGTCTATTCCAATCTCACTGGCTACTTCTTCTAGTTTGTCATGTAAATTCTTTGCCCTCCATGTAATACTTTTGCACAGAAACATTATTTCATCATCCTGGTAATTTTTTATCTTTTCGGTACCAATTGTTCCTAGAATTAATTCTTCCATATCGATTTTTAACCTAATTACATCTAATGGTTTTTCTTCTGGTTCTTTTATTTTAAATGCCTTCATCCACTCATTTAACTCATCAGGAGTCGGACCTATGGGTGTATTATTTAGTTCTATCCAATTACTACTCTTTTCAGGGGTTTCTGTTGCAGATTCTGTTACCATATGCATTTTCCTACCATTGCACTCATTTACCGTCAAATTTGTAGGTGGACTCGGTCTGTAAGTACTAGCCAAATTACTTGTACTTGCACTTCGTTCCATCCTTTCCTTTTCTCTCTGAAATTGTGAACTCATGGGAATTACCAAAGATCGTTCATCAATTTTCTGATTCTCAAAAACGGGTATTACTGGACCTATTGTTACAGGCACAGTAACTGCTTCCATATTTTTCGTTAATTCTCTAATCTTCTCAGTTAGTTCTTTTGTGGTCCTTGCTAATTCGCTTGCATTGTCGCTTTCTATTCCTTCATTTTGAGAAGTTCTCACTTGTTCTTGTGACCTATTTACTTCAATTTTCTTTTCCGGGCTTTTATTTCGCATAGTCTCTATTAGCGGCGCATTTGGTGTCACCACTGTAGAACTCTGCTGATACGGAGGTGGATTTCTATTTAAAATATCTTCCAGCAACTCGTCATCCGTTTCGCTCTCATGCATATACTTTTCCCTCTCCATATGTTTCTTTTTCTCAGTCCGTTTTTCTTAGTCCCGTCCTCAACTGTAAAAGCTGGAAACAAACCTCCTGTCATGTTAGCACATCTCCATCGTTTTATTCTGTCTTCATGATTTACTCCCCACAATCTTCCAGGCATAAACTCATGATCTCTCATTCCTCTGAATCTCTCTCGTTCATACATCTCATCTTCCCATTCCGTCAATGCTTCAAACTGTGTTGGTCTAGGTCTAGGTTCTAGATTTGTCATCTTTTCTCGCTAATTTTGCAAAACCGCTACACTAAATGAACCTTTCTCAGGGAAAGCTAAAGCACCATTATTCTTCGTATACTTTGCCCAGTTTTCCAACCATATGCACGTATGATATCCATATTTCAGCATCATATGTGAAGCTGCTGATTTCGGCGGAGGAATTACCTGTCCCTCTCTAGTCACAACCTTTTTGTCTTTCTTAAAGAAATTTTTCAATTTCATCGTCCATAACGTTCTCTCCCTTTCATACTCGTAATACGGCATGTTTTCTATTTGTTTTCTCTTTACACTAACGCTGTTCTGTGTACCGAACTTCGACCAATTACAGCGCGACTCACACTAACGTACCAATCAGAACAATTTCCTTCGTCCGTGAACCAACCAATCCTAGTGCGGCACTTTTCTACGTCACTCCTGCTCTGTGTTCACGTGACTAGCGCACTATCCAATCCTAGCGCGGCACTGTTCTATGTCACTTCTGCTCTTTTACCCCTCCTTTACAAAATTTATCGGCAATTTTCTTTTCACTGTTTTCTCCGTTAGTTACAACAATTAAACAATTCCATAGTCTGATTCGCTAAACAAAAGTGACAGCTTTGTCCTTTTACACAAGAATCCTGTTTTTCCAGTAGGCAGCGCTTACCTCTACCCTACCACAGAATTATTTACTCTCGCCGATAAAGTAGCACTTCCCTCTACCTTACCCTTCTTTTAAACAAACAATTTACTCGTTTCTCTGGGGATAAGACACATGTGGAGACTAGGCTCCTGAGAATTAAGGCCAAAGTTTCACAAGTAAACGTGATTTGCTATTTCAATTACACTCTTTTCGTACAGAAAATCCCTAACATAACACAACCTGCGTTATTACCAAAATGAATTCAGACCATGTACCAAATTCCATGTGACTTCTCTTGCCACACGTGTTCCACTTCCTACATCCCAGAAGCGTGAAAACTCACATATAACATAACACGACTCAACATATAGTGTTAGTCATCAAAAATAATCAATAATCAATAAACAGTAATCACTAAACTAATCTATAGAAAACCATAACTCTGCTACCAAGAAATCTGATGCAGCGCGTACAATAAAAACTATTCTCCTCCCAGGTCACTTATAGGTCATCCAGGGGCAAACTATATTTTCTCACATCCACATGACGATGGGGCCCATAAACATCGCCTAACACACACGCACACACCTGGATTTCCTTTATACCTTTATGAAATTCTGTACTCCTAGGAGAAGCATGAGAACTAAATGGAAAACACCATTTATGTACCGCTGGAAGGAGCCGGGATATCTTATTACCTTAACTTGTCGCTTTCTTTTAGTTATTTCTTAAGATATTCCTGCTCATTGTTTTGTCGATGAATCATTCATGTAAGAAATTAGTTCATAGTGATTAAGACCAGCTGAATCACAATAACCAATTACTGATGTCACAATCATTTAGGAAAATAACCACTGAGTCATTTTGGTTTAAAGAATCTTAAATTTGATATAATTTTAAAAGCATGAGAAAGAATTTAAACTTTATTCAATTATTCATTTATAAATTCAAATATTTATTAAGCATAATCAATTTATTGCGGAAAGGAAATCTTTTGTCATGAAGCAAAACCCTAATTACCTGCCTACCTTCCTAATTTAGACTAATGATTTCTAACCTAAGTTTATGAATTAGAAATAACCTGATTCTCATACTCAACTGGAAAATTAAGACAGCAACAGCAACTTCAGCTCGTCAGCATCAGCTACCTGCAACCCGTCTCATCTAACAGTCTTTCAGCATCTCCCGCTCAATAAGGGATCGATCAGGACCACCCAGCACTGGAAGCCACCAACACCAACACGACTCTCCAACTCCGCTCCTGACTGTGACTGCGACTGACATGAACCCCTCCCACCAAGAGTAGGCCCTCTTATACCCTAATTCTAACTTTGCTAACTAATTGTTGCAACATTAATAACACGCTTTTCTTTCATTGGTCCATGCATGTCATCTTATTCATTCTTTTAATCAAGTTCTCTTGGATTCAATGGTCCTTGGATCATTTCCTTTCCCACACATTCAAGACATGTTTCCATCCGTTTCGATCAGTTCATTTGTAACTTCTTTCGATACATTCGAGAACTCCGCAGTCATTGTCCTTTCTCTTAAACTTGTTTCCCACGGGTCTTCTGCTGATCACCACGGCACACTATCAGTTCAATTAGGTCACATCAGCCTTGACCATTTCTCGCATCCTAGCCTCTCAGCAACACCACGAGGTTTAGTTTTTCTCCGATTTCATCCCGTGTCACATGTCCCCTTGCGCCTGCGCACATCTTCCCACTGGCGGCCATTTTATATCGCCACTCGGTTATACTTTAGAAGCACTAATTTGAGGCAAACAAAACATAATTAAAATAGAGAAAAATAGCCTTTTCGTTTCCCTCCCGTCATCTACGTACCCCAGTTAGTTATTACCTAGCAGAAAGCAACATTTAAACTGTTCCTTACTTACCATCACTATTGTTTTTGCAACAACACGTTTTATTTCTATGAAGCACAAAAACATGCATTTATTTTTAATTAGTACGCATTTATTTTTACGTTATAATTAGACACACGGACATCCATTAATAGATTATTTAGCACACACAATGGCGTGTTTCCTTTCCCACACATACGGTGTTGATTAATACATTTAAACAAACATTTTATTATTTATTTATAAAATTTGTTAGGGGTTAAAATTTAATTTTCCCTGCTCCATCAACTCCAATACTCATAGTCGTGGATCCCAATACATCTACAACTGGACCTCAATTCATCTACTGCTGGACTCCAACACTCCTCGTCATAGATCCTGATATATTTACAACCGGACCTCAATTCATCTTCTATTGAACTCACCGGACATCAATTCATCTACTACTGGACTCCAATACTCCTAGTCATAGATCCCAATACATCTACAACTGGACCTCAATTCATCTACTACTGGACTCCAATACTCCTCGTCTTGGATCCTGATGCATCTACAACTGGACCTCAATTCATCTACTACTGGACTCCAATTCTCCTCGTCATGGATCCCGATGCATCTACAACTGGACCTCAATTCATCTACTACAGGACTCCAATACTCCTCGTCATGGATCCCAATACATCTACAACTGGACCTCAATTCATCTACTGCTGGACTCCAATACTCCTCGTCATGGATCCCGATGCATCTACAACTGGACCTCAATTCATCTACTGCTGGACTCCAATACTCCTCGTCATAGATCCCGATACATCTACAACCGGAGCTCAATTCATCTACTATTGAACTCACTGGACCTCAATTCATCCTCTACTGGACTCCAACACTCCAAGATATGGATCTCGATGCATCTACAAATGGACCTTGATTCATGTTCTACTGGACTCCAATACTCATAGTCATGGATCTCAATATATCTACAACCGGACCTCAATTCATCTTCTATTGAACTCACCGGACATCAATTCATCTACTACTGGACTCCAATACTCCTAGATATGGATCCCAATACATCTACAACTGGACCTCAATTAATGTACTACTGGACTCCAATACTCATAGTCGTGGATCCCAATACATCTACAACTGGACCTCAATTAATCTCGTATAACACTACAATACTCCTAGTCATCAAACACATTACACTGACTCCTGCGCTACGTGCACTGGTCATCTGAAGACTTGATGGCTCTAATGAGTCAATGTTTGTAACAATTTCCTTCAGAAAACAAATCACCCATGTGCCATCTGCCCATGGCATGCAATGATAATACGGGTACCATACATGAAGAGGTCATGTGAATAGAATGCAGTGCCAGCGCAGTGGCCCTGTAGTGTTCGACTGTTTGCCGCACTTCCAGGCAGAGCAGAATGCTTGGGTGTAGAGTGTTTTCATGTAATATTTGAGAACAATTGTGTATGATGTTTTGAGGGCCTGTCAAGTGCTGTGGTCATGTCACTTCAAACCTGACACTGCCCGTATACACGTCAGAGTTAGTAGAGATATGTGAAAGGAACAGATTGCACTTGAGGCAATATTCATCTCCATGCTTCATCGAAAAATCATTGCAAGGTAGTTGTGCTACGCCTCAGTTTGAGGTGGTGCTGCAACCCCAAAAAATCAACAACACTATAGGAATCCACCACAGGAATCCCACAGTACGCTGTTCTATGCGGTCCACTCAGAAGCTGGAACAGCTCAACCCCAAGGAAACCAAGAGACATCATAGCGTATAGATCTATTGGGTCCACCCAGAGGCCTGGACTGTCCAACCCAAGGAAACCAAGAGACATCATAACGTATAGACCTATTGGGCCCACCCAGAGGCCTGGACCGCTCGAACCAAGGAAACCAAGAGACATCATAGCGTATAGACCTATTGGGCCCACCCGGAGGCCCGGACCGCTCAACCCAAGGAAACCAAGAGACATCATAGTGTATAGATCTATTGGGCCCACTCGGAGGCCCGGACCGCTCAACCCAAGGAAACCAAGAGACATCATAGTGTATAGATCTATTGGGCCCACTCGGAGGCCTGGACCGCTCAACCCAAGGAAACCAAGAGACATCATAGTGTACAGATCTATTGGGCCCACCCAGAGGCCTGGACCGCTCAACCCAAGGAAACCAAGAGACATCATAGAGTATAGACCTACTGGGCCCACCCAGAGGCCTGGACCGCTCAACCCAAGGAAACCAAGAGACATCATAGCGTATAGATCTATTGGGCCCACCCAGAAGCCTGGACCGCTCAACCCAAGGAAACCAAGAGACATCATTGCGTATAGACCTACTGGGCCCACCCAGAACCCTGGACCGTTCAACCTAAGGGAACCAAGAGACATCATAGCTTATGGATCTATTGGGCCCACCCAGAGACCTGGACCGTCCAACCCAAGGAAGCCAAGAGACATCAGAGCGTATAGATCTATTGGGCCCACCCAGAGACCTGGACCGTCCAACCCAAGGAAACCAAGAGACATCATAGCGTATAGATCTATTGGGCCCTCCCAGAGGCCTTGACCGCTCAACCCAAGGAAACCAAGAGACATCATAGAGTATAGCCCTACTGGGCCCACCCAGAGGCCTGGACCGCTCAACCCAAGGAAACCAAGCGACATCATAGAGTATAGCCCTACTGGGCCCACCCAGAGGCCTGGACCGCTCAATCCAAGGAAACCAAGAGACATCATAGAGTATAGACCTACTGGGCCCACCCAGAGGCCTGGACCGCTCAACAAAAGGAAACCAAGAGACATCATAGAGTATAGACCTACTGGGCCCACCCTAGAGACCTGGACCGTCCAACCCAAGGAAACCAAGAGACATCATAGCGTATAGACCTACTGGGCCCACCCAGAGGCCTGGGCCACTCAACAAAAGGAAACCAAGAGACATCATAGAGTATAGACCTACTGGGCCCACCCAGAGGCCTTGACCGCTCATCCCAAGGAAACCAAGAGACATCATAGAGTATAGACCTACTGGGCCCACCCAGAGACCTGGACTGCTCAACGCAAGGAAACCAAGAGACATCATAGAGTATAGACCTACTGGGCCCACCCAGAGGCCTGGACCGCTCAACACAAGGAAACCAAGAGACATCATAGAGTATAGACCTACTGGGCCCACCCAGAGGCCTGGACCGCTCAACAAAAGGAAACCAAGAGACATCATAGAGTATAGACCTACTGGGCCCACCCAGAGGCCTGGACCGCTCAACCCAAGGAAACCAAGAGGCATCATAGCGTATAGATCTATTGGGCCCACCCAGAAGCCTGGACCGCTCAACCCAAGGAAACCAAGAGACATCATTGCGTATAGACCTACTGAGCCCACCCAGAACCCTGGACCGTTCAACCCAAGGGAACCAAGAGACATCATAGCTTATGGATCTATTGGGCCCACCCAGAGACCTGGACTGTCCAACCCAAGGAAACCAAGAGACATCATAGCGTATAGATCTATTGGGCCCACCCAGAGACCTGGACAGTCCAACCCAAGGAAACCAAGAGACATCATAGCGTATAGATCTATTGGGCCCTCCCAGAGACCTTGACCGCTCAACCCAAGGAAACCAAGAGACATCATAGAGTATAGACCTTCTGGGCCCACCCAGAGGCCTGGACCGCTCAACCCAAGGAAACCAAGCGACATCATAGAGTATAGGCCTACTGGGCCCACCCAGAGACCTGGACCGCTCAACCCAAGGAAACCAAGAGACATCATAGCGTATAGACCTATTGCGTCCACCCAGAGGCCTGGACTGTCAACCCAAGGAAACCAAGAGGCATCATAGCGTATAGATCTATTGGGCCCACCCAGAGGCCTGGACCGTCCAACCCAAGGAAGCCAAGAGACATCATAGCGTATAGACCTATTGGGCCCACCCAGAGGCCTAGACTGCTCAACAAAAGGAAACCAAGAGACATCATAGAGTATAGACCTACTGGGCCCACCCAGAGGCCTTGACCGCTCAACCCAAGGAAACCAAGCGACATCATAGAGTATAGACCTACTGGGCCCACCCAGAGGCCTGGACCGCTCAACAAAAGGAAACCAAGAGACATCATAGAGTATAGACCTACTGGGCCCACCCTAGAGACCTGGACCGTCCAACCCAAGGAAACCAAGAGACATCATAGAGTATAGACCTACTGGGCCCACCCAGAGACCTGGACCGTCCAACCCAAGGAATCCAAGAGACATCATAGCGTATAGATCTATTGGGCCCACCCAGAGGCCTGCACCGTCCAACCCAAGGAAACCAAGAGACATCATAGAGTATAGACCTACTGGGCCCACCCAGAGGCCTGGACCGTCCAACCCAAGGAAACCAAGAGACATCATAGAGTATAGATCTATTGGGCCCACTCGGAGGCCTGGACCGCTCAACCCAAGGAAACCAAGAGACATCATAGTGTACAGATCTATTGGGCCCACCCAGAGGCCTGGACCGCTCAACCCAAGGAAACCAAGAGACATCATAGCATATAGACATATTGGGCACACCCAGAGGCCTGGACCGCTCAACCCAAGGAAACCAAGAGACATCATAGCGTATAGACCTATTGGACCCACCCAGATGCCTGGACCGCTCAACAAAAGGAAACCAAGAGACATCATAGAGTATAGACCTACAGGGCCCACCCAGAGGCCTTGACCGCTCAACCCAAGGAAACCAAGAGACATCATAGAGTATAGACCTACTGGGCACACCCAGAGACCTGGACCGCTCAACGCAAGGAAACCAAGAGACATCATAGAGTATAGACCTACTGGGCCCACCCAGAGGCCTTGACCGCTCAACGCAAGGAAACCAAGAGACATCATAGAGTATAGACCTACTGGGCCCACCCAGAGGCCTGGACCGCTCAACAAAAGGAAACCAAGAGACATCATAGAGTATAGACCTACTGGGCCCACCCAGAGGCCTGGACCGCTCAACCCAAGGAAACCAAGAGACATCATAGCGTATAGATCTATTGGGCCCACCCAGAAGCCTGGACCGCTCAACCCAAGGAAACCAAGAGACATCATTGCGTATAGACCTACTGGGCCCACCCAGAACCCTGGACCGTTCAACCTAAGGGAACCAAGAGACATCATAGCTTATGGATCTATTGGGCCCACCCAGAGACCTGGACCGTCCAACCCAAGGAAGCCAAGAGACATCATAGCGTATAGATCTATTGGGCCCACCCAGAGACCTGGACCGTCCAACCCAAGGAAACCAAGAGACATCATAGCGTATAGATCTATTGGGCCCTCCCAGAGGCCTTGACCGCTCAACCCAAGGAAACCAAGAGACATCATAGAGTATAGCCCTACTGGGCCCACCCAGAGGCCTGGACCGCTCAACCCAAGGAAACCAAGCGACATCATAGAGTATAGACCTACTGGGCCCACCCAGAGCCCCGGACCGCTCAATCCAAGGAAACCAAGAGACATCATGGCGTATAGACCTATTGCGTCCACCCAGAGGCCTGGACTGTCAACCCAAGGAAACCAAGAGGCATCATAGCGTATAGATCTATTGGGCCCACCCAGAGCCCTGGACCGTCCAACCCAAGGAAGCCAAGAGACATCATAGCGTATAGACCTATTGGGCCCACCCAGAGGCCTGGACCGCTCAACAAAAGGAAACCAAGAAACATCATAGAGTATAGACCTACTGGGCCCACCCAGAGGCCTTGACCGCTCAATCCAAGGAAACCAAGAGACATCATAGAGTATAGACCTACTGGGCCCACCCAGAGGCCTGGACCGCTCAACAAAAGGAAACCAAGAGACATCATAGAGTATAGACCTACTGGGCCCACCCTAGAGACCTGGACCGTCCAACCCAAGGAAACCAAGAGACATCATAGCGTATAGACCTACTGGGCCCACCCAGAGGCCTGGGCCACTCAACAAAAGGAAACCAAGAGACATCATAGAGTATAGACCTACTGGGCCCACCCAGAGGCCTTGACCGCTCATCCCAAGGAAACCAAGAGACATCATAGAGTATAGACCTACTGGGCCCACCCAGAGACCTGGACTGCTCAACGCAAGGAAACCAAGAGACATCATAGAGTATAGACCTACTGGGCCCACCCAGAGGCCTGGACCGCTCAACACAAGGAAACCAAGAGACATCATAGAGTATAGACCTACTGGGCCCACCCAGAGGCCTGGACCGCTCAACAAAAGGAAACCAAGAGACATCATAGAGTATAGACCTACTGGGCCCACCCAGTGGCCTGGACCGCTCAACCCAAGGAAACCAAGAGGCATCATAGCGTATAGATCTATTGGGCCCACCCAGAAGCCTGGACCGCTCAACCCAAGGAAACCAAGAGACATCATTGCGTATAGACCTACTGAGCCCACCCAGAACCCTGGACCGTTCAACCCAAGGGAACCAAGAGACATCATAGCTTATGGATCTATTGGGCCCACCCAGAGACCTGGACTGTCCAACCCAAGGAAACCAAGAGACATCATAGCGTATAGATCTATTGGGCCCACCCAGAGACCTGGACAGTCCAACCCAAGGAAACCAAGAGACATCATAGCGTATAGATCTATTGGGCCCTCCCAGAGACCTTGACCACTCAACCCAAGGAAACCAAGAGACATCATAGAGTATAGACCTTCTGGGCCCACCCAGAGGCCTGGACCGCTCAACCCAAGGAAACCAAGCGACATCATAGAGTATAGGCCTACTGGGCCCACCCAGAGACCTGGACCGCTCAACCCAAGGAAACCAAGAGACATCATAGCGTATAGACCTATTGCGTCCACCCAGAGGCCTGGACTGTCAACCCAAGGAAACCAAGAGGCATCATAGCGTATAGATCTATTGGGCCCACCCAGAGGCCTGGACCGTCCAACCCAAGGAAGCCAAGAGACATCATAGCGTATAGACCTATTGGGCCCACCCAGAGGCCTAGACTGCTCAACAAAAGGAAACCAAGAGACATCATAGAGTATAGACCTACTGGGCCCACCCAGAGGCCTTGACCGCTCAACCCAAGGAAACCAAGAGACATCATAGAGTATAGACCTACTGGGCCCACCCAGAGGCCTGGACCGCTCAACAAAAGGAAACCAAGAGACATCATAGAGTATAGACCTACTGGGCCCACCCTAGAGACCTGGACCGTCCAACCCAAGGAAACCAAGAGACATCATAGAGTATAGACCTACTGGGCCCACCCAGAGACCTGGACCGTCCAACCCAAGGAATCCAAGAGACATCATAGCGTATAGATCTATTGGGCCCACCCAGAGGCCTGCACCGTCCAACCCAAGGAAACCAAGAGACATCATAGAGTATAGACCTACTGGGCCCACCCAGAGGCCTGGACCGTCCAACCCAAGGAAACCAAGAGACATCATAGAGTATAGACCTACTGGGCCCACCCAGAGGCCTGGACCGCTCAACAAAAGGAAACCAAGAGACATCATAGAGTATAGACCTACTGGGCCCACCCTAGAGACCTGGACCATCCAACCCAAGGAAACCAAGAGACATCATAGAGTATAGACCTACTGGGCCCACCCAGAGACCTGGACCGTCCAACCTAAGGAATCCAAGAGACATCATAGAGTATAGACCTACTGGGCCCACCCAGAGGCCTGGACCGCTCAACGCAAGGGAACCAAGAGAGATACAGAATATGGATCTACTTCATACACTGAGAAGCAGAGATGGTACAGTCCGTAGGAGTCGGTGCTAATAGGGAATAAAGATGAGAAGGCGTCAATGAGTAACACAGTGAAAGATTAGAGGAAGCGACTCAACGGAGAGGTTATGAACGGCATAGATCTGGTCCCAGGCCTATCTTTCCCAAATAGGGAAGATGCCACAAGGCGATGGCCTTAACCACCCACCTTTTGTCTGGCACCCATGGAAAATGCCCTGAGAGAAGTGGATAAGAAGGGGGAAAGGGCAGCCAGATAGTCACGTGACCAGTGGTCGGACACCCAGGGGAGGTGAAACTGAAGAGGGACAAGAGCAGTGAAGCACAACATAAATTCGACCAACAGAGTGGAAACAATGACGCGGCTACTGCTGTGACCAGCTCTATCCAGGGGTATCCGGTAACAACAGCCTCAGGTCTGTATATGTCTTAAAAGGCAGAGAGGCAAAACCTCAAACGTAGCATCATTTAAACACTAAACCTAGCCCTTGCGCTGGACCTTACCTGAGCCCTGCACCCATCCACCCTCCTTCCCCAACACTAGATTTGTCACTTTGGTGTTGCTGACTTAAAGGTATGTAGATGCAGTGGTAACATTTTCGTAATGACCCTCATTGTGAGTTAAGAAGAGTGTAGTACATTTGATGTAGGGGCGAGGGAGGGTATATTTGACTTTTCCAATAGTTTGTGCCAGGGAACCAAGAATGGTATAAACGAATATGATACTTTTAAAAAAAATACCTGATAGAATCTGTACAAAATATAATCAACATTTGTAAAACGCTTTGTTTTCATGTGAGTGGTACCATCTGGATACAGGCGTAAGACACACTCAGAGGCTGCGGTATCACCCTAGACAGGTGGAATGCACTTAGAGAGATAGCGCTGTGATAGCAGGTGTCAGGGCGCTGTGTGATGGCTGCTATCTAAACACACACAAGCAGGCACTCTCAGCTGTGGGTGCCAGGCAGACCCAGGTGAAACATCACAGCTCAGCAGGCACCCCCAACGAAGGCAGTAAAATTCACAGTGTTGGGGGAGGGGGTTTGTGCAAACTACTCTGCCCAGATCTAGAAAAGAGAGATGGGTGGTTGGCGGGTCCAAGAACTCTGACTCATAATGAAACATGAAAGCACAGCCAGCTGGTTGACTTAGACCTCAGTGTGAAGTGATGCTGCAGAAACAGCCCATCACAGGTAACCATGGACGTCATTTAAGGGGCGCCAGGGGTTGCTGCTGCGACCCCTGGCCCTGCCTTTGCGACCCCTGGCCTTAGAGTTTCTAAAAATAGTGCAAGGAACACAAGGCAGTTCTCCTTACGGAGGTCGGTTGGGGGCTCCACTCTCATTGTTTTCTGAATTTGTTTTCATTAAACTAATTGTGGATAATATGACATTATTCGCTTATACTGTAATGACAAATGGTCTACAAATGTATGTTGTGTGCGTGCTTGGGGGTGAGTGTGTGTATATGTGAGAGACAGTGTATGTGTGAATGTGTGTGTATGTGTAGCCATATGTGTGCCTGAGAAAAATCTGAAGGTCAGAGGACATGTGATGTCACCTCTGCTACCCCGGGCATTTTGGTGAATTGACGTCCATTCAGGTGACATTAGGTGGGGCTAGCAGGTGGGTGCTTTGTGCTGGAGCCTGATGTGTGTAAAACATGACAATAGGCGCAGATTTTTTTTTTTTTTGGTAGGCACAGGGAGATTAAGGGATTTACCCAGAATCACAGGATGTTGAGCAGACGTTGAGGCTCGAACCTTGGTTCCCCAGCTCCAAAGTCGGCAGCTCTGGCCGTAAGGCCACATCCTCTGATGAAGCCCCGTCCCCTACGCCCCCCTTTACCAAAGTGTTACTGCTGCATGTTTTACTTCTCGCGCCTCCAGTTTCCACCGCTGCAGGCTTATGTTAAGTGCATGGGCCGCCCCCAGGGCTTAATGTTCAAACCCTCTTCCCGCAATACTTTCCCAAACAAGAAACTTTTCATTGAAAGTTACGCCAGAGCCTTTAATGGACACGGGCAGCTTTAAAAACAAGTTTTCCGGTTTGGAATGCAAATTTAGGGACAGAAGTCTACTGTCCCTCGCAGGCCTCCATTTGTGCAAGTGCGGCCAATCACAGGGGTCGCAAACTCTGCCTTGCCTAATTAACATTTATTAGGCAAGGGTTTAGTGACCTACAAATGCACAATTTGGGAAACGACCTAGGTCGCATAGCCACTTGCATAGGGTGACCATATTTTGAGAACCAAAAACCGGGACACGCCAGAAATAAAAGTAGGACTAAAGCCTTTAGTCTTACTTCTATATCTGGCCTGTCCCGGTTTTTGAGTGGCCTTGTAAATATGTGCATTTATATATAGTAGGTTTTTAAATGTATGTGCACGCACACATACCCATGCACGCACATACATGTAAAAGGCAACATTTACTTAGCATTATTGATGCCAGGACCTCCACCCTATGCCCCTGCCCTTCTCCCCACCCTGTCTCCCCTCTGCTGCTGCTGGGCACATGCAGCCAAACTGCAGAAACAGAATAAATTGCTTATTTTTCAGAAGAGCATACCTTCCAATTCTCCTTTCAATTGCAATTACCTGACCTTTGTCCCAAAAACCAGGACATTTATTCAAAATAAAGAAATGTGTCGGGACACCGGGACAGTCCACCGAAAACTGGGACTATCCGGGGAAAACCGGGACGTCTGGTCACCCTACACTTGCATTCCCCTCCGCAAACCAGATATTATGCACACTGCACATCCCATGTTTACAAATAGGTACACCACGACCTCCGTCCCTGTTAGGCGCAAGTGCTAAACATGTGCAAATACTGTGCACCTACCAGGTTAGCACTACCAGCTGGTCTAAACAATCGCTTTAGAAGTGAGCCTGGGAACACTGCACACGGGACTCCCCTCCACAGCGACGGTGAGCCGCACATTCAAACAGCAATGACAAAATTTCTGGTTGTATCATAGTAAATATCCACAACCTGCATGACGTGCTGACTGGGCGGTGAACTCCGCTCCGCTCGCGGAGTTTGCGGAGTTTTCCGCACTTCGCGTTACGCGGAGCTCTCGGAGATACGAAAAACTCCGCTTCGCGCAGCGTAGTGGAGTTTTTTCCTCGCTCGCGTTCACCAACGTCAAGTTGGCGAGCGCGAGCGAGGAAAATCCACCTCCTGGCGAGATTTTTCCGCATTCGCGATCATCAACATCAAGTTGGCGAGCGCGAGCGTGGAAAATAAACCTCCCGGCGAGATTTCTCAACGCGGGGGGGGTCAGGTTTCTCATTGCGAGTGGTCGCGTATGCTCGCGACCACTCGGGTTGTGAAACTGCCCGTTCGCGTTGAGAAAGCTGCCGCTCGAGTAAAAATCTACTCGAGCGGCAGAAAAGGAAAGCTTGAGCTGTGCATGGTGCCATTCACAATGATTGCACAGTGCGGACAAGCATCCGGCACTGTGCAATCACTGCGGACAGCATTTTTCTATCGCACTCCGCCGCTCGCGGAGCTCTGCGTAGAGCGGCGGAGTTTTTTTACCATTTCGCGTAGTGCCGCGTAGTGCAACTCCGCGAACTACGCCCAGGGTTAGTGCTGACAGTGGCTCAGCCAATCAAAAGGTGAGTATGATGACATGAACTACTGCTGATTGCCTGCACTAGCTTCGCCATTACAGACTAATGGGGTAACCTAGAAAACGTCAAGAGGACCTGGGTGCAATGTAGTACGAACAACAATTGGTCCTGACGTGTCTCTATGGACAAACCAAAGAGGGAATTGCTTATTGCTAAGTCATTGAAAAATTAATGAATATCCATTCAAACACGAGAGTAAATACTCTTCAATAGGACACCATAAAAAGCGACAAAACAACTGAAATTGTGTAGAAACGAATCCTCTTTATAATCCTTTTACTCATGAGAATAACATATTTAATGGAACACATGGAAAGGTATCCATGGACGGTTGCTCAAGTAAGAAGTGCAAAGAAGGGTGCTCATTTGTGAGGTGAGAAAAAGAAGGGAAAATCAGATAGGAAACAATAATAGACCATAGTATCCTAATTTAACACACAGAATACCGGTTACCATGATTGGGAGGAGGGTAACCCAGTGTTCTACGGTCTGACTACAAAGCAATTATATTGTTTTGTTCAAAATCCGTTTGTCAGGATGATGCTGTTATTCTCTCAATGCATTGTCCAATCTCGGGGATGACCGGTGACAGGTAATTCAGGCAATGAAATGGGGAGGCATCGACGTTTCGACCCAATTTAAGCGATGAGGGAAATTATGAACCTCCACGTGCGGGTCTTCATCAGGACAGGGGGAATGATAGGAGCAACCATAGTGTTTGCCTAGCCAGGCAAACCAGGTCAATGAAAACTTCAACCACTGCAGCGAATCCGTAGTGTGCGTGCACAACTGTCCAGGGCCAAGAGATCGCCGTGCTGTGGCAGAAGCAGGTTCCTTAATCTGTAATCCCTATTGATACCGTAGAAGGGGTCTTCACATTGCCCTTGTAGCACGGTTGCGTCCTTTTTGGCAGGAAGCGGTAGGTGCTGGTCATATGAGGGCTCACAAAAGCTTTTGTGAGCCCTCATACGACCAGCACCTACCGTTCCTGCCAAAAAGGCCGCCGCCTAGCTACAAGGGCAATGGGCGATTTATTTGTATACCGGGCCTCGGCTCCTGACTCCTGCAGGACGCCATGTGAAGACCCCTTCTACAGTATCAATAGGAATAGCGATAGAGGCTAGGGATAGCGATAGCGATTGCGAGCAGGGGAAAAACTCCGCTCTGCAGAGTTTTCTGCACTCCGTGAGCTCTGCAGGGCGCAGAGTGCAGAAAACTCTGAAAACCCCACGAACAGAGTGGAGTTCTCCGCCCAGGGTTAGTCTTGAGGTTCTTCCTAAATTGTGTCAGCAACGGGGCTTGCCTGAGGTGGAGGGGCAGGGTGTTCCAGGTCTTGGTGGCGAGGTAGGAGAAGGATCTTCCTCTGGTTCTGGTCTTGCGAATCGTGGAACGGTGGCCAGGGCAAGATGGGCAGAGTGAAGTTGTCTGGCGGGTACGTAGAATGCGAGGCGGTGGTTCAGATATGCTGGTCCTGCGTCGTGGAGCTCTTTGGAGGCATGTGTGAGAAGCTTGAAGGTGATTCTCTTGTTGATTGGGAGTCAGTGGAGTTGTCAGAGGTGTTGTGTTATGTGGCTGCAGCGGGGGATGTTATGTAGTTTCCTGAGCTGTTTCTGGGGACGCCAGCATAGATTGCGTTGCCCTAGTCAAGTCTGCTGGTGATGAGTGTGTGGGTGACCATCTTTCTGATTTCTGTGGGGACCCATCTGAATGTCTTACGAAGCAGGTGGAGCATATGAAAGCAGGATGAGGATACAGTGTTGATTTGGAAGTTCATTGTGAGCGAGTAGTCCAGTATGATGCAGAGGTTGCACGTGTGATCCGTAGAGGTAGGAGGGGTTCCTAGTGTTGTGGGCCCCAAGGAATTGTCCCAGGCTGAGGGGGCAGGTCCCAGGATGAGTACTTCGGTCTTGTCCGAGTTCAGCTTGAGGCAGTTATCTTTTATCCAGGTGGCAACAGCCTTTATTCTGCTGTGAAAGTGGATTTTAGCAGCTGTGGGTTCGTTGGTGAGGGAGAGGATCAGCTGGGTATCGTTGGCATAGGAGATGATTTTGAGTCTGTGGCTTCTGATGATGGTCGCGAGGGGGACCATGTAGACGTTGAAGAGGGTGGGGCACAGGGAGGAGCCCTGGGGCACTCGCAGCTGATCTTTGTAGGTTCTGAGAAGAACAAGGATAGTCTGACTCGCTGTGTTCGGCCAGTAAGGAAGGAGTGGATCCAGTCCAGTGACTTGTCACGGATGCCGGCGTCGTGGAGTCTCTGGATTAGGGTGCGGTCGGAGACGGTATCGAAGGCGGCCGAGAGGTCCAGTAGGAGGAGGGCTGCGGTTTCGCCCTGGTCGAGGAGGGAGCACATGTCAACGGTGGCAGGGAGGAGTGCGGTCTCGGTGCTGTGGTTGCTTCAGAAGCTAGATTGGGAGGTGTCCAGGATGTGGTTCTCTTCAATGAACTCAGAGAGTATGCATTGTGGAGGTAGCTACATGAGACATTTTAGAGAAAAATCAGGCAGATGTGTTATCATCTCAGGGAGTGAAAGCCATGACTACACAGCATAGATCAGCACCCAGGTTATTATCCTGCTGTGCCTTCTTTCTCCTTATGTAACAACTTTTATTTTGCCAAGAATTGTCTGTATTCGCTTTGCTCAGTTTTGTTCAGAAAACCTATGTTGCATTTCATCCTAATGTGTACAAGAAATCTGAATTTTGGCCCCAAAAAATCTAGATTTGTGAATATTATTTTGCAGAGCTTTGAATGGAATGGAAAAATACATGGCCATTTGGTGAAATAAGGAGAAGTAAAACATATATACATAGACCAAAGGAGTGCTGCATGCAATACTAGTAGTAAAAGCAGTAAAAATGTATATAGCGCTCTTTGTAGCCAAGAAGCTTATAGGCACTGTTCCGCTAGCTGTCTGCAAAGTTCGTGAGGAAGAGTTACAAAAGATGAGATTTAAGCTGGGGCGGTTCCTCCATTAGGGCGGAGGAGTGTCGCCCCACTGCTTTCTCGCAGTGCGAGAAGCAGAAACATAAAATTGTATTTTAAATACCATTTTATGTTTCTGCTTCTCGCGCTGCGAGAAAGCAGAACGGTATGCCTGGTTGGGGGCGGGTGGGTGGGTCGGGGAGGAGTGGCTTGGCCAATGCTGTGGGCCCTGAGTGTTTTGTCTGCCCTCTGGGGCCGACCAAACCAGTCATGCGCACTCTGCATTTTCTCTATGTAGGCTGCATGCAGCCTACATAGAGAAAATGGCCTCCCAACAGGCGCCCGGCTGGGTGCCGTCCGCACCAATCAAAACGCTGCCATTGCAGCGTTGTTATTGGCTTAGGGGAGGGGAGGGAGGATGCTTGCTTCCTGTTCCTGCCAGAGGCAGGAGAGCAGGAAAGCAGCAAAGCAGCAGGAAAACGCGGGACCCGGCCAGGAGCGGAGACGGCGCGGGACCCGATAAGGTAAGTTTTTTTTAAAATTTAAAATCCCCCCTGCGGACCCCTGCATGACCCCCCCACCCAACCCCCCACCCACGAGTCATGCGAGCCACGACTGGATTTAAGAGTTCTTCAGAGCTCCATTAGACTCCAACATTCTCAGAGGAGCTGAAGATTGTTCAATGAAGGCACATCAAATGACCCCCCACTGAACTTGAAGGACCACCGGGACCTAACGTCTGGATCAGCTGAACACGGATGGCCTAATGTGCTGTATGGGCCTATCAGACCCTGAAGGTATTTTTGGGACAGACCTTGGAGAATGTTGAGATTAGGAAAAGAGATGTGAATGTCGCCAAGCTGAAACCAGGGCTTAGATTTACTAAAGGTGTGCAGCGGCATTCGTAGAACCCAAAGTGACGTAAAGTGTCTCAGTGCTGGGTAAGCAACAGCAATGGGTCAACTCTCATGCGCAGAATCGATTTACAGCTGAAAGTTGGCCTTTGCACTGCCTCTAAATCCCTTTGTGCCAGACCCTGTTAATTATGGAAAGGAGGCATATCTGGGGCGTTCCTGTGCAAGAACCTTAGGTTTGGTGCAAAGCCAAATCCACCCCACAAGCGTGATGTAGCTTTCCCTAAATCCTAATGCCAAGTAAAAGCAGACACAACCAAGGGGCCAAGCGGTGTATCACTGGTTATACGTACCTGTAACCTGTGTGCTTTACCCTAGAGTACACATCTTACATGCCTGACCCTCGTGCCATTGATGATATGTAGTAATTTATATGGGAGGAGTAACTCAAGTACAAACCCTCAGCTAGACAGCGCAGACCCGGCTTTGCACAGTAGCGCAAGACCACGCACAACACAAAGCAGCCAGTTTTAGTGCAAGTGTTGTCAATGGCATCATTATAATACAATAATATGCATCAAAGAAACATTAAGGGTTACAAAAGAGGAGCACGAAGCCCAAACACACATTAAACAGACAATATATATTCATTTCTGGAGACATGGTTTCAGTGGACCCTTATTGTCACGCATGCCTGTCCTGTCCTGATGATGGCCTTGTGTATACAGCTGAAGGCCGAAACATTACCAAATTTGGCTACATTATCTTATGACTGGCATACCTCTCTCGGGTATTCAATGTTTTTTGCCTAGTGCAGCAGTGCTTCGTAGAGAGTGCAGCCTATGCAACAGACTTTATGCATCTATGTATATCAAATTGTGTCTGTTTAATGTGTATTTGGGCTTTGCTCGTCTAACCAAAAGAT
Organism: Calotriton arnoldi; assembly: GCA_963921515.1. Classification (NCBI taxonomy): domain Eukaryota; kingdom Metazoa; phylum Chordata; class Amphibia; order Caudata; family Salamandridae; genus Calotriton; species Calotriton arnoldi. Next base: position 82,532 of record CAWUFW010002341.1, on the reverse strand, counting down.
TATTTTTTTTTTTAAATCAATCTTGTGTAAACTAAAATTGGTTTTCAGAGCTGTTGGACCTCTTTACCGCTTATTTACTTTCCTTCCTTTTCTGTATTATCTAAACTATGGCTATGTGCCGATTGTCTGTAAGGTTTCTTAGACGAATGAAGTCCCTTTGGAAGCACAGTACTGTATTATCACACGCACCATTCTACACTGAATCTGGCTTGTCGAGCTGGAACGGCTTCGCCCGAACATGAACATCAGATCACCAGGACTCTGGCCAACGAGAAACCACAGAACTGTAAGGGAAGGGTGCTAAGACTCTGAAAGTGCCACAAAACCGTCCACATAGTAGAAGCGCTATATAAACACTGGCAGTGGGCCGGGTGTTATTCCCGTCCAATCAGCAGAGCCTGAAGGGCACTCCTTCCTTAAACACCCCCAGCACAGCTGCTGGCTTCGGGCATGGAGGCCGTGGCGCCACGGAATACTATTTCTGGCAACGGCTGTGCTCCTTTCTGTCACATTTGTGCACAATAAAGATCCCGTAACACAGGTTCTTCCCACCCTCCAGCGTCTGCAGGCAGGCCGTGCTCCCAACCGGCCGTGCTGCTGACGTCAGTGCGGTGTCACCATGAGGACACGCCGGCCTTTGCGGCGCTCAGCAGGATCCAAAGTTAGACCCGGAGCGCTTGTGGCTTCAGAGTCCTGTTTCCATTCAGCATCAGCCCCCCATCCCCAGCCTCCACCCCTTCAGCCCTCACTCCCAGCCAGCCTCCACCACTTCAGCCCCCCAACCCCAGCCTCCACCCCTTCAGCCCTCACTACCAGCCAGCCTCCACCCCTTCAGTCCTCACTCCCACCCACCCTCCATCCCTTCAGCCCTCACTCCCACCCACCCTCCATCCCTTCAGCCCTCACTCCCACCCACCCTCCATCCCTTTAGCCCTCACTCCCTCCCATCCTCCATCCCTTCAGCCCTCACTCCCACCCAGCCTCCGTCCCTTCAGCCCTCACTCCCAGCCAGACTCCACCACTTCAGCCCTCACTCCCACCCACCCTTCAGCCCTCACTCCCACCCATCCTCCATCCCTTTAGCCTTCACTCACTCCCATCCTCCATCCCTTCAGCCCTCACTCCTATCCTCCATCCCTTCAGCCCTCACTCCCACCCAGCCTCCGTCCCTTCAGCCCTCACTCCCAGCCAGACTCCACCACTTCAGCCCTCACTCCCACCCACCCTCCATCCCTTCAGCCCTCACTCCCACCCATCCTCCATCCCTTTAGCCTTCACTCCCTCCCATCCTCCATCCCTTCAGCCCTCACTCCTATCCTCCATCCCTTCAGCCCCCACTCCCACCCAGCCTCCACCCCTTCAGCCCTCACCCACCCTCCATCTCTTCAGCCCTCACTCCCACCCACCCTCCATCCCTTCAGCCCTCACTCCCATCCTCCATCCTTTCAGCCCTCACTCCCACCAAGCCTCCATCCCTTCAGCCCTCACTCCCATCCATCCTCCATCCCTTCAGCCCTCACTCCCACCCACCCTCCATCCCATTAGCCCTCACTCCCTCCCATCCTCCATCCTTTCAGCCCTCACTCCCAGCCAGCCTCCACCACTTCAGCCCTCACTCCCACCCACCCTCCATCCCTTCAGCCCTCACCCCCACCCACCCTCCATCCCTTCAGCCCTCACTCCCTCCCATCCTCCATCCCTTCAGCCCTCACTCCCACCCACCCTCCATCCCTTCAGCCCTCACTGCCACCCACCCTCCATCCCTTCGGCTCTCACTCCCACCCACCCTCCATCCCTTCGGCTCTCACTCCCACCCACCCTTTATCCGTTCAGCACTCACTCCCTCCCACACACCCTCCCATCGCAGGCGGATTTGCGGCTGTCCGCGGCCCCCGCAGGGGGCCATTCAAGCGGGCGGCCCTTTAGTGCCATTTGGGCACCAGCCCACCCTTCTCTAGTGGTTGGGCTCCTGTAGGAGTCCGCTTGCCAGGGTGTCACATGGGCGTCACATCCGGTGCGCCGAGGTGGGGGGAGGGTATATATGCCTCCCCAGCCCCTCCTGGCGTCCTCTGTCGCACCAGCCACGCCGTCTCGACTGTTGTCTCGCGTCGTGGGGCCCGATTCGACCAAATCGGGAGTCGTGTTTCATTCCTCGCCGGGCGGCGTGGTCCGGGTTCCAAGCGGATTGTGAGGTTAGTGTTGTGGCAGGAGGGCGGCCTACGGGGACAGAGCAATGCTCCACCTGGTCGGGCAGCCAGTTTCTCGAGCCCGCATGGGGAGGCGTTTGGAGATGCCTTGGGTGTGCTAGCGTGTGCGGGGGCAGTCTCAGCCATCTTGTCGTGTGCCCCCGTAATTGGTGGCCGGCCTCGTCGGTGTGGTTGTGGTCTGATGAGCGCTGCATGAAGAGACTATTGTCGGTAACCGTTACGTACCAGAATCAGCCCCTGTCGGTGTCATGTGGCGGCGAGCCCGGCTGTGGCTCTGATGCGCCAGGAATTTCGTTTGGGCCGTGCCGGTTCCAGGGCTTCGGGAAAGCACGTTTATTTGAAAGGATATCGGACGCAAATGTTTGATATGTGCCCGGAGTTTTAGTTGGCTTGTTTTCCGGCTGCAGGTCAGACGGTCGGAATAGTAAAGGCAGATTACGGATTGTAAAGTGGCGGCGCAAAATATACGGTACCGATGAGGCGCACATGGCTTGCGGGTCAGAGCATTGATATATTGGGGCGCGCATGGCTGCTCGCAGTTCACCGGAGGCAGCAAGCTCCAGACCGCTTGTTACGACGGCCTCAGGTGTAGGGTCACGGCACTGGGAGGCCACACCATCCGCCTCAACGCTGACCGGCAATTGTGACATAACACGGCACGGTGCATTTTACTGTAACACAGTTAAGAAAGTTTGTTCCCAGGTGCTACCAGCTATTTCAAAGGTAGTATGTTTGTTTCTAGGTTCTCACATGCTGTCTATTTAAACTGAGTTATTTGTTTTGTCTCATGTACGAGGTAGCTCAAGCGGTTACAGTGTGGCACTTGGAGTACCAGGGTTGCCGGTTCGATCCCCATGCGGGTCATGTAGTGCTACGAGATTTGGTTTTATTCGGATGTTTTTAAAAGGTCTAAAGTTGCTTAGTTGAGAGCAGTACGAAGTTATTAACGTGTCTCACTTGCCAACTAATATTTAAACCGATTTATGCATTGTGCCTACTGAGTGATAACACCTGTTGCTCCCACGCCGAAGGTAAGCGCATAGCACGGAAGCGTTTCAAAGTACGAATTTAGATCGTTGGTTTGGTGGACGCGGTTCACGATGATGGTCTCGCATACCGATAGTTTGAACCAAGGAATGTGCGTGTTTCAGGTGCGAGGTAGCACAAATGGTTACAGGGAGCCACTACCAATAACGAAGGTACAGGTTGCAAATTTAGGCAAATGTACATTTTGCGATAATGGCGGCCACCTCGCAGGCGGTGCGCATTTAGGTTTGTCGAGGGCTGCAACCTGAGTGGAATAGGCAACCGCAATGCAAGGGCATGATTTCGTGAATAATATCATTCCACATTAACGCTGCGCAAGAATAATGGCGGGGCAGTGTGGTCTTTAAAGGCAACGAAGCGATTCCTTTTGAAGCCGTGGTGCAAAAGGAAATAATTGAGGTTCGGTAACATACACACAACATGCCACTTCGGCCAACAGATGGCACTGCCCCACCGTAACTCAAGTGAATCGAGTTCACGACGATCACTGTTCGCCAATAATGCAGCAAGAATAATGGCTCGGTAGTGTGGTCTTCAGGCAATGAAGTGATGCGTTTTGTGGCGTGGCTGGCAATGCTCCACTGTAACTCCAGTTACAGTGCCACTGTTTCTCGATGTCGAGGTACCAGTTAGTCACCGTGGCCTAGTGGTTAAAACCCCTGATGCTGACCCCGAAGGTTGTGTTCAATTCCGGGTGTTTCTATGTGGTTACAATGAACGTCTGAATTTGTTCCAGAGATGGGGGACTAGTACGAGGTTGGGTTCGCTGCAGCCATTTCACCACTGCCTGCGGGGGTGTACAGGCCATTAGAGGGCACGACTACAAGGTTTACAATGGGCATTGCACGTGTTTTCCCAGGGAGGTGGAACACGAAGGGTTGCTCTAACTTTGCATTTATGCCTGTTCTGTGTCCCCAGCTAGCAGCACAGAGGCTATCAGTTTCGCCTCCAACAGCGTAAAACCGGCACACTGCAGACAGATCTCCAACAGGCACTAGGACTGAGGTTCACACCAAGCAGTGCTAGTGGAAGCATAAACAGGGATTGACGGTGTGCCCAGAGGGGCCGCTTTAAATGTGGCGGGCTGGGTGCCATGCTACCCTGCCTTGCCGGCGGTGGCCGGTAGTGTTTGCTCGGCCACGAGTTGGCTGGAGGTGCCGGGCAGAGAAACACCATCATGCGGTGTGCGAGATCGTGCCCGGGTGCACACCACCAGCAGGGTGACTGCAGAATAGCCCTCATTCGTATCAATTTGGGCTGCCGCGGGGTCATTGAAAGGTTTAAAGATGCAAAAGCACTAGTTCCCTGTATAGTAGGCAGACACGAGAGAGGAAGGTGGGGTGTAGATAGACCCTAGCACATTTAATGTGATTATGTCTTTGGGTTCCTCTACTGGTCTGAGAGGTCAATAATTATAAGCCTATGCTTATACAAATCAATCAGTATTTTCCTCTGGTGGGGTTCAGGACAGTCGGGCGGACACACCTGCTTACAGCCTTTAAACTATCAGGCCGACACCGAGAGGTCACGAATGTGAACAGGTAACACAATGAGGTGTTTGGGCCACTGGGGGCACTGTCCCTCTGTTTTGTTGTTTCACCATAGTTTGGACGTTGGCAATTTAAGGGGGCATTTCCAGCTATTTTTTAAAAAGGCGTATTTCCGGCGAGGCCCTTTGAACAATGTATGTTTTTGAATAAGGAAGAGTACGATTTGTGTATTTAATTTGGGATGGGCAGTATATGGTCAAGAGGTTCCAGCCCAGCAACACTTTTTGGATTCAGAATGCAATGGTCAGCTCATTGACGGTAAGGTGTAACATGACCAGAAGCAAATGTTTGTGGTTGTAAAAGTTAATCACACCTGCTTTGTGCTGCGCTGTACAGGACACACACTGCGTGTGCTGCAGCCGAATGTCTGCTGTTTGATGTATGCGGCGTCCACATCATCCGTGAAAGGAGGGGGTGCTCCTTAGAACAGGAACACTTGCGTGAGTGGGCAGGCCTTGGGCAGGTGGACCCCGGTCTGGCCATTCTGCCTTTCATCCTCCGGTGTTGGCATATCCAGGCATTGGCTGGAGGTGTGGTGCGATTCATTTGTGGGCTTAGCTGTGCAGGCAAGCCTGCGCCCGGGTTTTAACAGACTAGGACACGCTGCAGCTCAGAGGCACAGACTTTGCATTGGGTGTCCACGATCCTCCTCAGCGAGGCTCTAGTGCTGGCGGCGCCAGTCAGTTTACCTTTTGGTGAAGGCTGCATGAGGGCAGATTATGCGATGCCGTGTAAGGAAGAGCCTTGTTGATCTTTCACAAAGAAGAGCCTTTTGGGTGCCAAATGCACTAGGCTCCCTGGTGCACTGTGTCAAACGTTACTGTAAAATGGAGGAGAAATATGGGAATGGGGTGTGTTAACCTTCTTTGTCTATGCAGTCTCAGCGAGAGGGGACAATGTGCGATTAGTTGATACAGCTTGTTTTAAGTCTCTTGGCTTGGTATTTGTTACTGACTCATCTTTCGGTTAGAAGGGATGAGTTGCCTATATGGGGACCCCCCCTTAGTACCCCCCTCTAAGTTGTTACTCGGTCATGCCCAGCTTGTTGCAGTTAGGTTGGACGAGTTTCTGAATTGCTGGTAAGTGAGTGGGTTCGTAAGGCAGTGTTAGTATCTTTCCCTGCAGACTATTACTCGCTGAGAGGGGTAGTCGCCTCTCGCCTCATGCTGTCATCTTTGCTAGCGTTTGTTTGCGAAGGACTTGGCATCAAGCACTCGGAATATTGTCACACATTACATTATATCCGTTCAGTTCTGGGAGTCTGAGTGGCAGGGGTGAGGGGCGCTGTTTATCTAAAGCCCCCCCTTCGTTTACGCCCGAGGTCGTATGACCGGATCCCCGCGCAGGATCACAGGTGTTGGGTGCTCTGTTGTATACTCTGCGCCGTGCTGAGCCGCACTTTTGCTGCCTGCAGGCAGCATCAGTAATTTCATCCTGTTGAGATCAGGGCCAGTTGGGGGGTGAGTCACTTCACTTCTTTCACAGTCTCACCTTTTCAGTCGTAGCATTTCACTACGCTACGCCACCTAAGCCATGTTGGGCCTTAGTTAGCTTAATCATCCAACTAGAATTGGGAAAGTAAATAGGACTGGCTTGTAAGTGTAGTGCCAACTGTGTAGTACTTTCCTGGTCAATACTTTTACAACAAGGCCATAGTTGATGCTTATTTACCATAGGCGACCAAAAACCTTTGTCCAAATCAAGCCCTTGCTTGTGCAACACCAGAAGTTTGGGGTAAATAGGCAAGCGGGGTGTGCCACGTGTGGTTGGTAGGCTGCCGCGCGGCTTGCGCATGGGCACGGCCGGTCCTGTCGCCTGGGGTCTGTGAAGTTCGTGGCGTGCGCCCCCAGCAGTCTTGTTGTGTGATTACAGGGGGCCATAATGGCAATTTCGGAGTTGTGGTGGTGTGGGCACCTTGTTTGGGGTTAGTGGTTTGTTGGTCTAAGGACTGGCCAGTGCGACTTTCTGCGCTCAGGTCTGTTAGAGCAATAACTTTGGTGAATTGTCTTGGGGGAGGGGGTCGGGGCACGGAGACTCTGGCCGTCCCATCCCCTTTGCTTGGTCAGTGACATCCTGCACCCTCCTTCAGCGGGGATTATCTCACGGGACGCTACATAGGGTTCAAACTTGTGGTTTGCCTTGCCTTCGTCCTGTCGCTGCCATATTGGCGTCCCCCTTGTTTTGGGCAGTTCCAGATGTTGTGTGCTGGCAATTGGGTTGGAGCCAGAGTAAGATTTTGCGCATGAATGGAAAGCAACGCAATGGCTTAGCCGGGCGCTCTACACAGCCTCATGGTGGTAGACTGGGCGGGCCATAGAGTGGTGCCGCTGCACGGGCGCAGACTTCAGGCAGGGCTTTCCGGTGACCACCTGATTGTGGGTTCCGGAGCTTTGGCTGAATCAAAGGACCAGCGGTTTTGCCTAGGAGCAACTTTGACTCAAGGAAGATATCACAGTGGATCGATATGCCAAATAAGTGTACAATGCAGGCCTGTGGGTCACTCTGCTGGCTGGGTGGTCCTTTATGGCATAGCTTACCGGCCATAATTAGTAGTGGGACCAGGAACAGCTTTACAAAACGATGCTGTAGATTTCCTGGGGAATTCATCATTGGCAAGCTTCAGGGACAAGGCCCTAACCTTTCTCCCCGCGAGGGAACATCACTAATTGCGGACAAGTAGGCGAGGTGCACACTAACCCCACAGCGAGTAGCACGAGAGGAACGGGTACACGTGAAGGTGTGGCCTCATGACGCCCTGCTGAGCAGTCCAGGTCACTCCACAGAGGGCAAAGGCAAGGCCTCGGCCCCTGATGGACTAAGTTTCAGTTTAGTCGTGTAGGAGTGGGGCTCGCAATCTCGTCGCGCCTTGCTATGTCTGGTCCATGCAGCAAAAATGTGCCCTATGCAAACTAGGGCAGGGCACAGGTCACCTCAGTCAAGACATACTCACCCTCGCTTTGCCAGGGCAGGAGGCGGGTTGTGGTAGTTGTCATCTAACAAGTGAACTGCGATGCAAAAGTTTGGTAAACACGGCGTTGGAGGACTAATGACGACAAGGCATTATAGACCATTTGGCATTCCCAACATCCAGACAAGGGCAGGTACTTGCTCATAATGTTCACCTCCGGTTCCCAAAGACTTGTCTGCCGCCTGGGTTATCCTTCCATGGGCTAGAACCAGTGACTGGAAGGGGCATCTTCTGCGACCTGTGTCCCATATACGTTGATTGTCATCGCTGGGGTAGATGTACCATGTAGGGCATGGTTACTCTTAAATTGTCCCAAAACCTGGGGGGTCAAACTGGGTTGGAGCTGTAAGCCTACAGGCCTTAGGAAGCATTCAGCATCCTGGCATTCCAAGTAGGGCAGTTAGCGATACATAGTATCAGCAACTGGGTAACATCCACCGGTTACTCAGCGACTTCATGCCCCGGGGCACGCGCGCTTCACAATAAGACAGATCTTCAACCAGAAGGGTGCCGAGTAGCAAAAACCAGAAATAGGTTTAATATATGTGTGTCTCTGGCCTTACGGCTGTGTGGGGCCAGTCTCATTTAGAGGTACGCCCAGGTGAAATTGGGCACTTAAGGTTCGCATGACCAATGCGGTTTGTGGCGTCTCCCAGCGGATCCACTGAAGGTGTAATGCAGCCAAAATGAAACTGGGAATCTGGGATTCCGACACTTTTGCGGGTTTAAGCATCCAGGGTCGGAGATGGTTAGCAGGTACTGGCATCTGGGATCCGACGGCAGTTAGCAGGTGGGGTGCGCTGGGAGGCGTCAGTACATGAAAGGGTGAGGCGTCGCCAATAGTGGGTACAATCCACATTGTTTCAAACCAGATCTGACGCCAATAAGTGTTCACCAGGGTTTAGCAATCAAAGGGGTCTGTGCAAATTGTCTTGTCAACGGGGCGAAGTAAGTGCACCTCCGTACCTAGGAAGGTGACATGTTGCTGCAGTTAAGCTCGAATGCCCCGCCCAGTTAGCTATACTAGCCACGCTGGGTGGGGACGCTGTCAGCCAACATAGGTGGTGCTGTCCCGATAACAGGGTGTCAAGCACAAGGGCAGGGGTACACCCTTGCTCAGACTGGCCCAAGGGGGGGTCCCCCCCCTCCAGAATTTCAGTGATACACCTAGGGGGCAACGACCTCATTGCCATGGGGATGAGGTCGCTTGTACAAGCCATGAAAGCTGACTTAGGGGAGATCAGCAAATACATGGGTCAATGTGAGCTCCGGTGGTCTGAGATTAAATCAGAGCAGGCCGTTGATCATCCCTGAAAGAGTGAACAGTTCATGGCGGAAGTTCACAGACCAGAGGGGTCTGGGTTACATCAGACACAAGCTGATTTAGGCTAATGTCAAGGGATATTTTGAGGAGAATGGAGTCCACCTACCCCCGGTGGGGATGGACGTGTCCTTCTGGACTTGCAGGAAGCCTTGGTAATGGCAGGTTGCAGGCGATAATACAGCTGTGTTGGTGGGGGGCCCTGGCTGCGACGGTGGCCGCTTCCAGGGCTGTGGCGGAGTTACAGGGCGATCTGGAAGCAGACGGGTACAGTAAGGGTACCTCTGCGGCAGACTGGTACAGTAAGGGTACCTCTGCGCGGCACAATAGGGGTGCCAGAGCCAAAGACCAGGAGCCTCAGGGCAGGTTCCTGGAAAACCGCGACGGCGCCCCGTTAGTCCTTCGGGCGGTTGGGGGCCTGACCAACCGGGGGTTTGCCCTGCTACGCTCCGCCCTGAAAAGGGCGTGAGTAAGAAGGGACCAACGTGTCACGTGATCCGGAGGAGGATCACCCAAAGGTGTAGCACTGATTGGGTTCCCCACAGTGCTGGCTCATTAGGCGGGCGGGGCAGCATAGGTTGGTACAGCTGCCTGCCCTTGGATCGCCCGTAAGATAACCCACCATATTGCATACTTCTGTATGGAATAAACCTGCAGCAATAATTTTCCCATAACAAAAGTTGTCTTGTGTCTTTATTTATTCATGCATGCTCAGACTGTGGGTGGGAGGAGTTGCCGATAATGGCACTATGCGGCTGTCCGCGGCCCCCGCAGGGGGCCATTCAAGCGGGCGGCCCTTTAGTGCCATTTGGGCACCAGCCCACCCCTCTCTAGTGGTTGGGCTCCTGTAGGAGTCCGCTTGCCAGGGTGTCACATGGGCATCACATCCGGTGCGCCGAGGTGGGGGGAGGGTATATATGCCTCCCCAGCCCCTCCTGGCGTCCTCTGTCGCACCAGCCACGCCGTCTCCCACCCTACCTCTTACCCGGCGGACTGGCTGGTGGACAAGCTACTCAGAATGTTTTAATGTTTTCTTTTGTGTTGCAGGCGGAGTTACAGGGCGATCTGGAAGCAGACGGGTACAGTAAGGGTACCTCTGCGGCAGACTGGTACAGTAAGGGTACCTCTGCGTGGCACAATAGGGGTGCCAGAGCCAAAGACCAGGAGCCTCAGGGCAGGTTCCTGGAAAACCGCGACGGCGCCCCGTTAGTCCTTCGGGCGGTTGGGGGCCTGACCAACCGGGGGTTTGCCCTGCTACGCTCCGCCCTGAAAAGGGCGTGAGTAAGAAGGGACCAACGTGTCACGTGATCCGGAGGAGGATCACCCAAAGGTGTAGCACTGATTGGGTTCCCCACAGTGCTGGCTCATTAGGCGGGTGGGGCAGCATAGGTTGGTACAGCTGCCTGCCCTTGAATCGCCCGTAAGATAACCCACCATATTGCATACTTCTGTATGGAATAAACCTGCAGCAATAATTTTCCCATAACAAAAGTTGTCTTGTGTCTTTATTTATTCATGCATGCTCAGACTGTGGGTGGGAGGAGTTGCCGATAATGGCACTATGCAAATTGGAAGCAGCTTGCACCAAAGAGCGTGTGCTGCCTTGCACGTTGGCTTGTTTTGGAAACTTTGATATATCCTTCACAACTTACTGATATCAGGCCATGGTATCGATGTTAGGGGCTGAGATTGTGTGAAGTGTGCCACCTGTGCCATGACGCCATGACGATGCACGCAACCCGTAGCCAAGTATACGGCATCAGACAGGTACACGGCCTATCACAGCGCTCACCGTGTGAACCATCTTCGCCTGAGACAAAGTGTCACAGATCAATAAGAAAATAAAACAGCGACTTAAAATATTTAAAATGGATTTGGAGTAATGAGGCTACCGCCTCGGTATCCAAAACACAGCACCGTCAGAAATCTGACAGCCAGAGAAGAAGACGTATAGCTCGACGTCTGAGTCCGCACCGAAGAACTGGCGCCCAGATCTCATTTGGGCACCGGGCATAGACCCCGGGAGCCGCGCCTGCTAAGCAGGCGGGGCGGACCAGAGTAAGCCCAGCCCATTGGCCAACGTCAGGTTATTCGCGATCCACGAGCCCAACCAAGAGCCTCAACCTTGGCCTGATTCTACCTGCGCCCCCCCGCGCCCCCGCCTCGTCAACAAGAGATGCGCAGTATGAAAATAGATGTTAAATGCTCTTGGTGTGGGTGTAAGTCTGTGTCAGCCTATGGACAGTGGCGTAGCTAGGCCTTAGGCCGCAGGGGGTGGCCCCTGTGTTTGCCACAGGTGGGGGGGTGAGAGGGGGGGTGCTGGCGATTCCAGCGGCCGCCACCCCGCGACGGCCACAGGTAAGAGGGGGGGAGGTGCCGACCGCCACCCCCAAAATTCGTGCCGCCTGGGGCGGACTGCCCTCTCTGCCCCCCCTTGGCTACGCCACTGCCTATGGAGTCTGTACATTTATGTTTGTTTAGCTTGGGGTGATCCTGGACAATGTTAGTGTGACGTCCATCTTGTCTTGCCCAATATTGGCTCATTTTGTGGTAAATGTTTACAACCCTCCTACAGCACCGTGAAATCCATGCAGTGAACCAAAGTATTAGAGGAGAAAGTGTCCAATGAACCAGGAATTTACAACTGATGGGCAGGCCACAGCCTTCTGTGAACATGTAGACTCTGCGCCGAGGCAGCTGCTGTTCAAACAAGCATTCTGCGGGTGAGCCCGCATGTTTTTTATACAGTGTAATGAGCAACAGTTCATTTGTGGGACTGTGCTGAGAGGACCAAGGATGCCAGACATTCCCAAGAAAGCACTGCCAAGGGGAAGGAGCCACCAGAGTGGTTTCTATCTGTGAGGATCCCATATCATTCATGGTGGATTCATAGGAGTCTTGTCCACAAACGCTTGAAAATCCCCATATGAACAGTAGGAAAGGTCTCTGCAAAACTCTATAGTACGGTTGTTATGGATGACATACCAACAACGAGTCAGAAAAACAAAACAACAGAAATATTCTGCTGCAAATTATATTTCTTCTGCAAATTATATTTCTTCTGACTGGCCTAGAAGTAAGACTTTGGGGTCTCTTCCCAAAGGCTTTTTGGACTATGTAAAATATTACTCCTGCAGTATACTCTACATACTCTTACAAACACTTGTGAATCTGCCCCAAACATCTGAAATAAAAATAAAATTGGAATATTCAGGTAATATTCATATAAGTACAAATAGAATGGACTTTGCCCCTGTTGCACAAGTACTAATAGGGAGTTGGGCATTTCGGGTAGATTCACAAAGACATGTAAGAATATGTAAAAGAGAACTCCTGAAGTACTACTTCCTGTACTCATAAATGCTTTTGTGAATTACAGACACCTTGGTTGAGGCAACTCTACTTGATTGCTTAAGCTTAGTAGTCAGAGAAGGCGGGAACGAGACATAGCCGGGTCGGGTCCTAGTCAATAGGGAAAAGTTACAATTCCTTAGTTGCACTTCAAGCTTTTCAGTAGGAAGTCCAAACAGTAATCGAAAGTGATAATGTTATACACAATGATGCAGGGCACACAATGATGATGTTACAAGTCCTATCCTCCCCATATTAGATGATATTTCTTCACTTGACTACCATTCTGACAGCATTGGGCTGTCGGTCCTCCATAAGGGGTGTCCAGGTTACCCTATTGCAAGAGACAGCAATGCGGGTGAGGCGGTTACAGCATCTGTCATCAGAGGTTGTGGAAGTACAGCAGGTTTTAACCTCACTGGTTGGGGTGATCATTGGGTGTGTGTGGGGGATCTGCTTTGAAGAATTGCCTTCAAGCGGTGTAGAAGGAAATGGAGACGTAGAAAGCGTGGTCCCCACCAATACAGAGAGCGACCATTCTTTTATCAAGGCTCCGAATCCTCAGGGAGGAGTAACTTAGATTAGGGATACTAGACTAACGCAGGCGGAAACATGTGCTTACCCTTTAGACTCCATGGCTGGCGAATCTGATACAATCCTGACCATCAACAGAAATAATGACTCTTAAGAACTAAAGAGCCACAGAAGTACTTCTGATAAAGGGATATTTATCCCATTGAAAGTCTAAGAAGACCATATGATTATCTGTTTAGGTCATCGTGGCTAAAACGTTTCAGGTTATACCGTTCCTTATGAATGTAATCTAATTTGATATGAAACAGATTGAATTTATTGAGGCTAAGGAGTCCCCTCTAAATGAAAATTTAAATGTTAGATTTAGCTCACCTGAAAAAGTCCAGTAGGTTTTGGTGCAATAAATGCTTTCTTGCAAATGGTCATTAAAGTACACTTGGCCAGACCTTTATCTTACCCTTTCCTCTTACAACAAGTATCAAAACAAAGGCACTAGGGCTCGTCAATGTCTTTTAGCCATGTTGTACAGCAGCGGCACTGAGGGTGCTGTGTTATTCATCGCATCCCCACTGAAAACCAATATCCCGGAGTTCGGAATTTAACTGGTGCAATAAACAGCAGCTATTCCACCATGAGCCCTCAAAAATAGGGCATAACAAGCGGATTTTGGTGCCTTTAATACCAAAATCTGCATGCACTGGTATTTATCAGGCCGTTTTCCATGATAGATTTCCACAGTTCTGACATTCTAAAATGTATGGGGGCGGTTGGAATCTGAGTATGCGATGCGTCTAGTATTTATAGAGTGCGGTAAACATCACATCACTTGTAATTATAAGCCCAGAGCAAACAGGTGTTGTAAAGGACACATTAATTTTTGAGGCACTATAATATCAACCTTTGCAAAGCAGGAATACCCCCTGAACTGATCCTTCTTACAGGAGAATGTGAGACCTCGTTCGGGGAGCCACAGGGCAGGCAGAGGCTACAGGTCTCAGCCATGGTGATGAGGGTGTTTGCCTCTAAAGTCTTGGGGTCCGTCCTACTGTGGCTCTGCAAACTGGGCCAAGTACAACTCCTTCAGCATTTGACTCTCAGTGGTAGCGATGATGAGCTGTCACAGGCTTCTCAGGGAGGTAGTCTGGGACTGCATAAACTCAAAACTCAGCAATCACCCAGCAGCGCAATATCTGAATGTGCAACCCAGTGGTAAAGGAAAATCACTTTAAACTCCACTCTTAAAACGTAAAACGTAAAACTTCACAGCACATAAAACAAACACAATTCACCAACTGGTGCCTGAGGTCTGGTGCCTTGTATTCTGCCCTGCCTGGCGCCTTTCTCGGGTATCCCCACTTTCGTTAGGTTACGTAGGCCTCCGCTCAGGCGTTTGAGTGTCCCATGAGTATGTATCTAGGCTTAGGTGCCAATTACCTCAGTGTTTAGTTCTAGCACCCAGTTCTCAAGCAAGTCTACGTTATTGTACAGTTTCACTACAGCTCAGGCCTCAGAGTCAGTTTTCCAGCATTGGACGGGGCTTGCTGCACACGTCTCGCTTCACCCCTTCTTCAGGGAGGAGATGTGTTGGCTGAAGGCTTAACTTGCAACCTGGAGGAGAGCGGCAGCAGGACAGCAGCATAGCAACAGTTCGACATCCTCACAGGTAGGCAGTGACTCTGGCAACGATGAACTCTCTTCTGGGTCGCTGATGAGGAGTAGCGGGCGGGCTACAAAAGTTGAAGACCTGAGTGTCATGACGGCTGCTGTAGTGGGGTTATGTTTGCAGCAGCATGACACACTTCATCTTAGATGGTGGTGGCTTGGTCTACCCAGGCACAACTTTTGTGTAGCGGTGGCACACTCCACCTCAGTCACAAACCTCTCCATGGCAGTGGCGATGACCACTACTGCGCTTCTCTCCTGGAATCGCTTCTATGAAGACTGCTGCCCACAATCCTCAGGGCAGACAGATCATACTCCCTAGTCCTTCTACAGCCGATAGACCCACACAGAACCAGCAGTGAAGCATATCTGGCACTTCAGGTCAAGGACACCTCTACTGGGTTTGCAGGGTTCTTCCCTATTTCAGCAGCAGGTTAGCTTCAAGGCACTTCAGCCGAGAGACTCAGCTTCTTCCAGCAAGGCCAGACGCCTGGTGGCGGCCCCACTCCTCTGGGAAACTGGTTGTCAGGCTGACACCTGCTCTGGTTGCACAGTCACCCTTTGCGTATTCTGTGGAGCCCTTCCTTCCATAGCTGAAGATAATTCACAACTGAAACAAGTGAGTCATTGGCTCAGATTTTTATACAGGTTAAACAGATGTGGAATGCAGATTCTGTGCCTGCACTTTCAGGAATGGTTTGGGTTGGTTCTGTTTTCATCTGTCCTCTCCAGACTGTTCTTTGTGTAGAGTGATGCTTCCCACAGAAGGGTTGCCTCTAGCTTGGGGGACCCATAACAGAGACATAAAGAGATGTGAGATTTCTGCACCTAGGTTAGCAACAGCCACACTGTCACAATGACATAATCACTAAAAGAGACAAAAGGCCAGCCTCACCTAAAAGCCCCTTGTCATCCTGAACAACAAAAACTGCAGTCCCACCCTTCAACCTCACCATCTACAAAATGGCAGTCTTACAGGAAGAGCAACAAGACTTAACTGAATTTCTAAAGGAATCCTGTTTCCTATTTCACCACTTTAGTGTCTAAATGTCCTACCACCAGCTTCAGGAATGTCAGCAATACACTCCCACTTTCTAATAAAACAACCTCACCTCACCTCCATCTTGTGCACAGGAATAGGTCCAGGGCTTCCAAAATGGAACCCTCAGACATCCATTATTCTGGCTGACTCGCACACACACCGTATGAACCATATAGGTTTAACATGCTCCTGGGATTTTAGCGCAGGGATCTGGGTTAGTGCATAGAAGCAGACTTTTACATGAGCAGGCCAGTAGGCTTTCACTCCGGTGACACAGATAAAAAGGTGTGGTAACAACTACTCATTCACCTAACACGGTACACTGCTACCACTGCTCTTCATGCTGAACCCTTGTCAGGGACGATATTTACTGTCAGTCAAATGAGGGCATGTTTGGCACTCCTTTCAGGACGCAGGCTGTAAGAAATTGGGTTGCTGGTTGATGGTGGTGAAACCCTACCCAAGCAGAAACCACAATGCTTTCCAGGGTGAAATTGCAAGCAAGACCTAAATTAACCTGTGCTCAGCCCTCTGGTAGCTTGGCACAGTGCAGTCAGGCTTAACTTAGAGGCAACGTGTAAAGTATTTATACAGCAATTCAAACAGTAATACACTGAAAACACCCCACAAGAAAAATCCCACACCAATTTAGAAAAAGAGTACATTGTAATAAATAATTTAAGACCAAAACAACAAAAATTCAGAACCTGAGATAATCCAGTTTAAAGATTTAAGCAAAAATAGCACCTACAGGCACAAAGCTCCAACTGTGGATATGTGGCCGGGATAGACCTGGACAAAGGCCAACCACAATGGAGTGCAGGCCGGCCACAAGGACCCATTTAGACCCACTGAATAAGAATACCTTCAATCCTGGTTCTGAAGAGTTGCAGAGTTCTGTGCCGAGGATGTGCCATGCAGCCAAGGCAAAGTGAGGTCCGGGCCGGAGATGCGTCGTGCAGCGTTGGTCCCGAGGAGCTGCAAAGCTACAGTCTAAAAAACTGTAGGGAAAGCGTTAGACTTTGGAGGGGTTAGATTTACTATTCCCATCCCAGTCTATGCAACAGTAGGTAAAGCGTTGGACTTCGGAGAGTTTAAATTTACTATTCTACTCCATTCTAAGTAACAGTAAGGAAAGCGTTAGACTTTGGAGGGGTTAGATTTACTATTCCCACTTCAAAGTGCACAACAGTAGGGAAAGTGTTAGTCTTCAGAGGGGTTAGATTTACTATTCCCACTCTAAACAGCGCAATCGTAGGGAATGCGTTGGATTTCAGATGGGTTAAATGTACTATTCCCACTCCAGTCTGTGCATTAGTAGGGAAAGCGTTGGACTTGAGAGGGGTTAAATTGACTATTCTCACTCCACTCTTAGAAAGCACTTCACTTTAAACACATTATATATTTAAATAACCCTCTTTGAAAAATTTCGCCGGGTACTCGACCAACTTACAACGCTCCACCCCTCAAGGGGTTCTGGTCCTGGATCCAGAGCGGTGTTGTTTGAGATATATATATATATATATGCTAGTTATGTGCGGGGGGCACGCGGCCCCCCACAGCCCCGGGGACCGCCACCTCCCCGGGCTTTAAACAAAATGGATGCGTGGGGGGTCCCACCCCCCCACGCTGCCCCGGGGACCGCCACCTCCCCGGGGCTTTTTTAATTGTATGCGGGGGGCACGCGGCCCCCCCGCAGCACCGGGGACCGCCACCTTTCCGGGGCTCTGTTTTCTTTTTATAAAATAAGAAGTGGGGGGGGCAAGAGCCCCCCCACACGCCCCGGGGACCACCACCTCCCCGGGGCACTCTTTATTCAATTTCGGGGGTCCGTTACGGACCCCCAGTCCCGGGGACCACCACCTCCCCAGGGCTTTGCACTCGTAGGGAGGGGGGCTGCGCGGCCCCCCTCCTGGAGCCCTTGATGGCCCTGGGGACCGCCACCCCCCAGGGCCGGCTCCTGCAGTGTCCCGGGGTGACCACCCCCGGGACACTGCTGTTTGCTATGGCAGGGCGGGAGCCGCGCGGCTCCCGCCCTGCCATAGCAAACTCTGCTTTGCTTCATTGAAGCGAGAGCAGGAAACCTGCTCTCGCTTCAATGAAGCAAGCAGATTGCTGTGGCAAGGGGAGCTGCATGTCAGCAGCTCCCTTGCCCAAAGCAATGCCGGCTCCCGCGGGAGGCGGGGAGCCAGCGGGGAGCCGGTGGGGGCATTGGGGCTCCCCCCACGGTCCCCAAGAGAGAGGCCAGGCCCCGGGGGATGGGGTCCCCGGGGTCAGAAGTGGCCCGGGAGGGGGGGGCCACGCGGCCCCCCTCCCCTGTGAATAAAAAAAAAAAGGAAAGGCCGGCCCCGGGGATGGGGTTTCCGGGGACATAATTGGCCTGAGGAGGGGGGCCACGCGGCTCCCCTCCAAACAATTTAATGATAAAGAAAAAAAAAACGACTGGCCATGCCCCGGGGGATGGGGTCCATGGGGCGAAATTGGCCTCGGGAGGGGGGCCACACGGCCCCCTTCCCGTTTTTTAAATTTTTTTAATAAAAAATAGGGGTAAGGCCCTGTGGGATGGGGTCCCCAGGGCCCCAAAAAAGCAAAAAAAGGGGGGCCACACAGCCCCCCTTTTTTAAAAAAACGGGAAAAAAACGGCATCTCGCCGGAGGCCACGCCTCCTTTCTCCACCACACTGGAGAAATAATTCCCCTTGAATACTGAGGGTCCCTGGGGGCCAACTAGCCCACCAGGTACCTCCAGTTTACACCACAGAGCTGCGTTGCAGAGAGGTGGTCCGAGGCCATGCCTTTTTACACCACTCTGCAACGCAGGTCTGTGGCGCTTATTGGAGGAACCTGGTGGGCTAGTTGGCCCCCAGGGACCCTTAGGATTCAAGGGGACTTTATCCCCCAACTTACAACGCGCCAGGGGGTGCGTTTGCACAGTGGTGCAGGGAGGGGGTGGGGCCTGATATAAGAAGTGTGCAAACACGCCCCCTGGCGCATTGTAAATTGGGGGATTAAGTCCACTTCAATCCTGAGGGTCCCTGGGGGCCAACTAGCCCACCAGGTACCTCCTGTAAGCGCCACAGAGCTGTGTTGCAGAGAGGTGGTCCGAGGCCACGCCCCTTTTTACACCGCTCTGCAAACACGCCTCTTGGCGCACTGGTGTGGGGCGATGAAGTCCTCTTGTGTCAGGACACAAGTGGACATAATCCCCCGAGCAGCAGTGCACCAAGAGGCGCGTTTGCAGAGTGGTGTAAAAAGGGGGCGTGGCCTTGGACCACCTCTCTGCAATCCAGCTGTGTGGTGCTTACTGGAGGTACCTGGTGGGGTAGTTGGCCCCCAGGGACCCTCAGTATTCAAGGGGACTTAATCCCCCAACTTAGAACGCGCCAGGGGGCGCGTTTGCAGAGTGGTGGAGAAAGGGGGCGTGGCCTTTGTCCACCTCTCAGCAATCCCACTGTGTGGGGCTTACTGGAGGCAAGAGGTAGGCTAGTTGGCCCCTAAAGGACCCCCAGCAGCGATGGGGACTTCAATCCCCATCCAAGAGCGTGCCAGGGAGCACGTTTGTAGAGTGGTGGGCAAAGGGGGCGTGGCCTGCTCTTCGAACTTAGCAATGCTGCTGTGTGGGACTTACTGGAGGTAATAGGAGGGGTAGTTGGCCCCCAAGGATGACCTTGGGGGCCAACTACCCCTCTTGTTACCTCCAGTAAGTCCCGCACAGTGGGATTGCTAAGACGTCTTCGGAGGCCATGTGTCAGAAATCAAGCCACCTGTCTAGTGCTAGGGGTAGGATTATGAGGACGCACGTAAAAAAGAACAGTAAGAAGTCTGGAATTTAGAGATGACCCCTTACTCCACGAGAGGCAATCGGGAAGAGGACATTTTGCTACGGTCCCTAGGGCACGTAAAACAACGTAACCAGAAGAAGCCGACGCTTGGCTTACTGCTATGCTCCCGTGATCCCTGGCGTCCGTGGCTGCTCTTTGAAATCGGAATCCGACTTCGTGTCAAGATTGTAAGACCTGTCCCCACCTGGAGCCGTGAGTTATTGTACTAACACTCGCGCTCCCAGCCCTGCGAGCCCTTGTCTTTTTGTCCCGTCCTTTCCCTCCCTGTCTTGATCCCGCTACACTCTGGTGCAGCATACCCTTCGTTTTTGTGCAGTAGAGCTCAGCGGTTCACGCACCTTCGTGAACTCCTCTCCCGCCCCAGTGTTCCCTTCTGTGGTTAGAGGTCTTTGGTCTGGTTAAATTATGTACCGTTGTGCATTTGGTTGAGCTCACAGACCTTCCTGCTACGCTCCTCTTCCAAGCAAACTCCCTCACTCCTATTTTTTTGTATTGACACCTGACTTGGAGATTTCTTAACTCGTGTCATTTATCGGTCAGTTTCAATTGGACTTCAACTTTACTAAACTGACAGGAATTACTTTAAGTTCAATTGGAGAAGCTTTTATTTGGACTGGCGTTGTTATGGATGTTTTGCTTTAATTGTGACAGCGCACTAATAAGGAGTGACGACAACTCCTTCCTTAAAGAACCCTTGATTTCGCCTGGTACACTTGCTGGCTGGTAAGTGGGTGTACTCTTGTTTCTTGACTTGTTTACGTGCATTCTCATAAAATACATTAATACCTTATATGCCATCATAATCTGCTTTATATTTATCTTGCAGCTCCTTGAGTCTGTTGACGATCCTCCGGGGGTGTCCTGTACCACCTAGAGGGGAAGAGTGGGGTTCACTCTGTATTAATTCTCCTCACCTTTTGGGGGCAGTAGTCTGTGACGGGCGTGTATATTCATTCCGCTAGACTCTGCCTTCGGGGGGTGTGGGGACGTTATCTTCGCTCCTGTGGAACTCCTGACACACTCACCAAACCAACAAGGGTGTGACGTAACAGAAAGCCAAGCCCAAGAATTGTGTTCCACCCGAGCGAAGATGAACTTTGAGGGCGATAGGTCTCCTTAGACGCTGACTTAAGTAGTCCCTCGATGGCAGACCTTACAGCAGCATTAGTAGACCTCCAGACAGAAGTGGGGAGATTAAGATCTGAGAACCAACGCCTCCATGCAGAAGTAGATCAGATGAAGGCCCAGAATCCTTTAGATAGTAGAAACCCAGGAACCACTCCCAAGAGTAGGAAGAGTTATATCCAGCCTGCCCGTTTCGCAGTACCATCCCATAGTATTGGGGCTTCCACGAAAGAAGAAGGTACCATTCCTCCGGTACATTTCACGGTACATACCCCTAGTCCGGTCCCCTTAGCAATGCCTGAAAGGTTCAACGGTGATAGCTCCAAGTATAGTATTTTTATGAATCAGTGTCACCTACAATTTTTATGTAAAGCTGCTGCCTTCCCGGATGATGCAGCCAAGGTGGCCTTTGTCATTTCTTATCTAGTTGGTAACGCAGCAGATTGGGCTGTACCTCTAGTGGAGAACAATGATCCCCTGTTGTATGATTTTTCTCAGTTCCAAAATAAGATGCGAAGTCTTTTCTCCAAACACACCTTCATGCAAGCCAGTGACAATGCTCTCTTAAGCTTAAAACAAGGGCCTAGAGATCTACTTTCATACATTACCAGCTTCAATAGATTAGTAGCCGAAACACATTGGCCAGAAGAAAAGAGAACATCTCTTTTTTATAGGGGTCTGGGGGACAAGCTTAAAGATCTGCTATCCCAAATAGTGGATCCTCCAGAAGACTGCCCTGCATTTATCGACTTAGTGGTCAAATTGGATCATAGACTAAGCGAGAGAAAGGGAGAGAAGAATCGGGGTGTTCCTTCTAGACTTCTGGTGGTACGCTCTGAGAAAAAAGAGATCAAAGACACATGTGAACCTATGCAGATTGGGGGAATAAGAGGACCTCTATCAACAGAAGAAAAAGACAAGAGGAGAAAAAATAATCTTTGTCTTTATTGCGGGAAGGGAGGTCACTATGCGAGAGAGTGCCTGGTAAAGCCTCGTGTGTCTACGAAGAGCTATGCCAACAGCGGATCTGGGGCTGCCTTGTCGGGAAACTAGATCACTTGGAGAAATACGAGGCCCGTTCTTCAAGTGTTATGAATACTAAGGTCTCCAAAACCAGGGCAATTAGCGACTCTCCTCTACCCAAACATTTCACCTTATCCGTCACATTGGTTATCTCATTACAAAACAGAAAACATCTGTCAATCCTCCTAGATTCCGGTGCCACAGGGAACTTCCTTGACATCCAACTGGCTCAGGCACTAGGAATACAATTCGTGCAGAAAGCTCGACCTGAACCGGTGCGAGCAGTCGACGGTACAGAACTGTTCTCAGGTTTAATCACATATCAAACACCTCCTTTGATTATGGTTTGTAGTAATGGGCACTCGGAATCACTTGCCTTTGACCTCATTGATACACCTACCTTCGGTGCAATATTAGGCGTACCTTGGTTGCAAAAACATAACCCGCTCATTGATTGGGTGTCTCGGACAGTGACTTTGAGATCCCAAAAATGCATACTACATTGTTATAAGGACACGAGTGAATGGATCCAACCAGTATGTTGTGCCTTGAACACGACGACCGACGCGCCTCACCTTCCTTCCTGCTATTACGACTTTATGGAAGTATTTGATGAAGCAAAGGCCACAGCACTCCCGCCTCATCGCAGCTATGATTGCCGGATTGACCTTAGCCCGGGAGCCGAATTACCGGTTAGTCGTGTGTATGCACTGACCGCACCTGAAACTGAATATTTAAGAAAATATTTGGACGAGATGTTGGCAAAAGGATTTATTAGACACTCCAGCTCTCCGGTCTCCTCGCCTCTATTCTTCATTCCCAAGAGAGAAGGTGGATTACGCGCTTGCCTGGATTATCGCGCTCTTAATAAAGTGACTGTGAAGAACAAATATCCCCTTCCTCTCATTTCTGTACTACTGGATCAAGTACGAGGAGCGAAAATATTCACCAAGATTGACCTGAGAGGAGCTTATCATCTGATCAGAGTTAAAGAAGGAGATGAATGGAAAACGGCGTTTCGCACTAAATTCGGTCTCTTCGAATACTGCGTGATGCCGTTCGGCCTTTGCAATGCCCCTGCAGCATTTCAGTTCTTTGTGAATGAAATACTCCGTGAATACCTGGATATTTTCGCCTTGTGTATATAGACGATATTTTGATATACTCCAAAACTGAACAGGAACATGTGGGGCATGTAAAGAAAATACTACAGAAACTGAAAGAGAACCACTTGTTTGCTAAGCTAGACAAAAGCTTCTTTCATACCACCCAGGTAGACTTTCTTGGTTTTGTAATCACTCCACAAGGAGTTCATATGGATCCGAAGAAGATAAAGACGATAGTGAACTGGCCTAGTCCCAATACCGTAAAAGAAGTACAATCTTTTATTGGATTCGCAAACTTTTATCGACGGTTTATAGATCATTTTTCTGATCTATTGGCACCCATCACCAAACTCCTCCGCAAGGGTGTACCATTTGTTTGGTCTGAAGAAGCTGAACGATCGTTCACAACGCTGAAAGAAAGATTCACCTCAGCGCCTATCATCAAACATGCTGACAACACCCTACCTTTCTTTGTAGAAGCTGATGCGTCGCAACACGCCGTGGGAGGGGTTTTATCCCAAAGAGATCCGGAAACTGGAAGAATACATCCCGTGGCTTACTTCTCGAAAACCCTGTTACCAGCAGAACAGAATTATACTATTGGAGAACGGGAACTACTGGCAATCAAGCTGGCATTCCAAGAGTGGAGGCATTTCTTGTTGGGTTCTCCTCATCTCATCACCATTTACTCCGACCACAGAAACCTACAATTTTTTAGATCTGCTCGAGCCCTCACCCCCGACAAATGAGATGGGTCTCGTTTTTAGCGAGTACGATTTTCTGATCACTTATCGGCCTGGACCCCAACATGGCAAAGCAGATGCCTTATCTAGATTAGGTTCTGATACAACGGCTGGTCCTGATATTCCTCCTCCTATAATACCCAGCGATAAAATCATTGGATTAGGGGATGTCAGAAGCACTCCAGCGGAGACATTCTTGAATAAACTGATGGATGCCTGTACAACTATTCCTATATCCCAGTGGAAACTGAATCCTGTCAATCATGTTAATCAGGGGTTATATTATCATGAAAACAAATTATACGTACCTACTCCTTTGTTGCAGCTTCAAGTCATGAAATGGTGCCATAACAGTGCTCTGGCTGGACATCCAGGAGGTGATAAAACACTACAGACCTGCCTTAGATGGTTTTGGTGGGAGGGGATGAGTAAAGAGGTAACCGCCTTTGTCAAGGCTTGCACTGTTTGTGCGAGACAAAAATCTCTACATAGTCCTCCTGCCGGTTTACTAAGACCCACGTCTATTCCCCTGTACCCTGGCATTCAATCAGCATGGACTTTATTACAGATCTCCTCGCAGTCAAGGGCACAACACAATATTCGTTGTAGTAGACATGCTGTCAAAGATGGCCCATTTCATCCCTTTGAAAAACTACCCACGTCTAGCGAACTAGTACAGGTGTTCCTTAACCATATAGTGCGCTTACACGGACTTCCTTCTATTATAATTTCTGACAGAGGTTCGCAGTTCGTGTCGAGATTCTGGAAAGGAATGTGTACTGCTTTAGGGATCGATCATAGATTGTCCACCTCATACCAACCTCAGACTGATGGGCAAACAGAGCGTACCAACCAAACATTAGAACAGTACTTGCGTTGTCTCCTAACCACCATAACCAGTGAATGGGTGCAAGCGCTTCCTTTAGCTGAGTTTGCATATAACAACACTACACACTCCTCTACTGGTTTCTCACCCTTTTACTTTTCTAATGCACATCACCCTCGTTTTCTTCCTTGTACATTACCTCCTGTACTGAACGATAGCCCTGCAGTTAAAGATCACCATAAATCTCTTCTGGCCACATGGGAAGTCGCAAAAAAAGAATTGCAAAGAGCCAAAGAAGCCATGAAAGAACAGGCGGATAAACATCGTAGCCTGGAACCCAATTATGCGACAGGAGAAAAAGTCTGGTTATCAACCAGAAACCTACGCTTAGAGGGCCCTAGAAAGTTACAGCCTCGCTTTATAGGACCATATACAGTGCAGAAAGTACTAACACCCGTCACCATAAAATTAGAACTTCCCCCTGAAATGAAGATTCACCCCGTGTTCCATAGCTCCTTGATAAAAAAGTACACTCCCCCTAGAACCAGAAGCACCCCCTCCTCCTGTACTGGTGAATGGGGAAAGAGAATATGAAGTAAACCGTATCGTAGATTCTCGAAGATACAGGGGAAAGCTACAGTATCTCATTGACTGGGTAGGATACTCCCCTGAGGATCGGTCCTGGGAACCTGCTGATCATGTTCATGCCCCTTTCTTAGTGCGCAGGTTTCATGCCCTTCATCCTTCCAAACCTCGCCCTGTAGTTAGACCTTTGGGTGGGAGAACTGTCAGAAATCAAGCCACCTGTCTAGTGCTAGGGGTAGGATTATGAGGACGCACGTAAAAAAGAACAGTAAGAAGTCTGGAATTTAGAGATGACCCCTTACTCCATGAGAGGCAATCGGGAAGAGGACATTTTGCTACGGTCCCTAGGGCACGTAAAACAACGTAACCAGAAGAAGCCGACGCTTGGCTTACTGCTATGCTCCCGTGATCCCTGGCGTCCGTGGCTGCTCTTTGAAATCGGAATCCGACTTCGTGTCAAGATTGTAAGACCTGTCCCCACCTGGAGCCGTGAGTTATTGTACTAACACTCGCGCTCCCAGCCCTGCGAGCCCTTGTCTTTTTGTCCCGTCCTTTCCCTCCCTGTCTTGATCCCGCTACACTCTGGTGCAGCATACCCTTCGTTTTTGTGCAGTATAGCTCAGCGGTTCACGCACCTTCGTGAACTCCTCTCCCGCCCCAGTGTTCCCTTCTGTGGTTAGAGGTCTTTGGTCTGGTTAAATTATGTACCGTTGTGCATTTGGTTGAGCTCACAGACCTTCCTGCTACGCTCCTCTTCCAAGCAAACTCCCTCACTCCTATTTTTTGTATTGAACACCTGACTTGGAGATTTCTTAACTCGTGTCATTTATCGGTCAGTTTCCATTGGACTTCAACTTTATTAAACTGACAGGAATTACTTTAAGTTCAATTTGGAGAAGCTTTTATTTGGACTGGCGTTGTTATGGATGTTTTGCTTTAATTGTGACAGCGCACTAATAAGGAGTGACGACAACTCCTTCCTTAAAGAACCCTTGATTTCGCCTGGTACACTTGCTGGCTGGTAAGTGGGTGTACTCTTGTTTCTTGACTTGTTTACGTGCATTCTCATAAAATACATTAATACCTTATATGCCATCATAATCTGCTTTATATTTATCTTGCAGCTCCTTGAGTCTGTTGACGATCCTCCGGGGGTGTCCTGTACCACCTAGAGGGGAAGAGTGGGGTTCACTCTGTATTAATTCTCCTCACCTTTTGGGGGCAGTAGTCTGTGACGGGGGTGTATAATCATTCCGCTAGACTATGCCTTCGGGGGGTGTGGGGACGTTATCTTCGCTCCTGTGGAACTCCTGACACACTCACCAAACCAACAAGGGTGTGACGCAACACCATGCCC
Source organism: Calotriton arnoldi (assembly GCA_963921515.1). Lineage (NCBI taxonomy): Eukaryota > Metazoa > Chordata > Amphibia > Caudata > Salamandridae > Calotriton > Calotriton arnoldi. Next base: position 56,244 of record CAWUFW010002341.1, on the reverse strand, counting down.
CCCTTTCTCCACCATTCTGCAAACGCGCCTCCTGGCAGACTACGGGATGGGGGATGAAGTCCAATTTACTCCTGAGGGACTTTGGGGGCCAAGAAGCCCTACTGGTACCTCCTGTGAGCCCTACGCACCAGAATTCCTGAGCGCTGGTCGGAGGCCCAGCACCCTTTCTCCACCACTCTGCAAACGCGACTACTAGTTAAAGAAGTGTTTGCAATGTAATAGGTTTCGCATTTGCGAGAATTAGAGCTATTGGTGTTGTAAATGCAAAAGTTTTTACTAATGGTTTTTGGAGTGGAGTGGATGTACGTTGTGTGTAGTGGAATTATGTGGTATGTTGTGCTATGAAATTATGTGGATAGAAAGTATGTGGTATTTAGTATATAGGAATTATGTAGAGTGGGATTATGTGTTATGGAGAGTAATTATGTGGTATGGTAGTCTGTGTTGTGGAGTGGTAACCTCAGGTTTAGTCTTCCTCGTTTCCATAGAAGCTCAACTATGAACTCAGTGAGACAAAAAAAGATGGAATCACTGAGGAGCACTTGTGGACCTAGTCAGAGGTATGAGCAGTGAGACTGGAATTATGTGACTGTTTGGCTGCACCGACTTTCGCACAATTATACATTTTCTGCATTAGCCACATAATTCATCATCTGCACCCTAATCTGCCGATTTGAACAAAAAAAGCCTTGTTTCTAGCTGAAACGGGTCAAACGTTACCAAAAATGCAGCGACAAGTGTTACAGCGTGGTGGAAGGCCCTTTGCAAACCTAGAATGGTCACCTGTTACTTATTGCTAAATGTGGGTGTTAAATTGGTACTAATGGTGTGCAAGCCACTCTTGCTTCCCTCTGCGCCTCTCTTGCCTCTTTCTGCATTTCTGTTGCTTCTTTCTGCACGTTTCTTTCTTTTTCTGCACTTCTCTTGACCTCATTCTGCAAATCTCTTGTACTTTCTGCACCTCTCTTCCCTCTTCCCTCTTTCTGCACGTCTGTTGCCTCTTTCTGCACCTCATTTGCTTCTTTCTGCACCCCGTTGTCTCTTTCTGCACTCGTCTTCCCTCTTTCTGTACCTTTCCTGCCTGTTTTTGCATCTCACTTGCCTCTTTCTGCACTTTTCTTGCTTCTTTCTACACCTCTGTTGCTTCTTTCAGCAATTCTCTTGCCTCTTTGTGCCTATCTCTTGCCTGTTTCTGCACCTCTCTTGCCTATTTTTGCACTTCTGTTGGCTCTTTCTGCACCTCACTTGCTCCTTTCTACACTTCTCTTGCCTCTTTCTGCACCCCTGTGCTTCATTCTGCACTTTCCATGCTTCTTTCTGCACCTGTCTTGCTTCTTTCTGCACCCCTGTTGTCTCTTTATGTACCTCTTTTGCCTCTTTCTGCACTTTTCTTACCTTTTTCTGCACCTCTCTTCCCTCTTTCTGCACGTCTCTTGCCTCTTTCTGCACCTCATTTGCTTCTTTCTGCACCCTTGTTGTCTCTTTCTGCACTCGTCTTCCCTCTTTCTGTACCTTTCCTGCCTGTTTTTGCATCTCACTTGCCTCTTTCTGCACTTTTCTTGCTTCTTTCTACACCTCTGTTGCTTCTTTCAGCAATTCTCTTGCCTCTTTGTGCACTTATCTTGCCTGTTTCTGCACCTCTCTTGCCTCTTTTTGCACCTCTGTTGGCTCTTTCTGCACCTCACTTGCTCCTTTCTATACTCCTCTTGCCTCTTTCTGCACCCCTGTTGCTTCATTCTACACTTTCCATGCTTCTTTCTGCACCGGACTTGCTTCTTTCTGCACCCCTGTTGTCTCTTTATGTACCTCTTTTGCCTCTTTCTGCACTTTTCTTGCTTTTTTCTGCACGTCTGTTGCCTCTTTCTGCACCTCATTTGCTTCTTTCTGCACTCGTCTTCCCTACCTTTCCTGCCTGTTTTTGCATCTCACTTGCCTCTTTCTGCACTTTTCTTGCTTCTTTCTACACCTCTGTTGCTTCTTTCAGCAATTCTTTTGCCTCTTTGTGCACTTCTCTTGCCTGTTTCTGCACCTCTCTTGCCTCCTTTTGCACCTCTGTTGGCTCTTTCCGCACCTAACTTGCTCCTTTCTACACTTCTCTTGCCTCTTTCTGCACCCCTGTTGCTTCATTCTGCACTTTCCATGCTTCTTTCTGCACCTGTCTTGCTTCTTTCTGCACCCCTGTTGTCTCTTTATGTACCTCTTTTGCCTCTTTCTGCACTTTTCTTGCCTTTTTCTGCACCTCTCTTCCCTCTTTCTGCACGTCTGTTGCCTCTTTCTGCACCTTATTTGCTTCTTTCTGCACCCCTGTTGTCTCTTTCTGCACTCGTCTTCCCTCTTTCTGTACCTTTCCTTCCTGCTTTTGCATCTCACTTGCCTCTTTCTGCACTTTTCTTGCTTCTTTCTACACCTCTGTTGCTTCTTTCAGCAATTCTCTTGCCTCTTTGTGCACTTATCTTGCCTGTTTCTGCACCTCTCTTGCCTCTTTTTGCACCTCTGTTGGCTCTTTCTGCACCTCACTTGCTCCTTTCTACACTTCTCTTGCCTCTTTCTGCACCCCTGTTGCTTCATTCTGCACTTTCCATGCTTCTTTCTGCACCTGTCTTGCTTCTTTCTGCACCCCTGTTGTCTCTTTATGTACCTCTTTTGCCTCTTACTGCACTTTTCTTGCCATTTTCTGCACCTCTCTTCCCTCTTTCTGCACGTCTTTTGCCTCTTTCTGCACCGCATTTGCTTCTTTCTGCACCCCTGTTGTCTCTTTCTGCACTCGTCTTCCCTCTTTCTGTACCTTTCCTGCCTGTTTTTGCATCTCACTTGCCTCTTTCTGCACTTTTCTTGCTTCTTTCTACACCTCTGTTGCTTCTTTCAGCAATTCTCTTGCCTCTTTGTGCACTTCTCTTGCCTGTTTCTGCACCTCTCTTGCCTCCTTTTGCACCTCTGTTGGCTCTTTCCGCACCTCACTTGCTCCTTTCTACACTTCTCTTGCCTCTTTCTGCACCCCTGTTGCTTCATTCTGCACTTTCCATGCTTCTTTCTGCACCTGTCTTGCTTCTTTCTGCACCCCTGTTGTCTCTTTATGTACCTCTTTTGCCTCTTTCTGCACTTTTCTTACCTTTTTCTGCACCTCTCTTCCCTCTTTCTGCACGTCTGTTGCCTCTTTCTGCACCTCATTTGCTTCTTTCTGCACCCTTGTTGTCTCTTTCTGCACTCGTCTTCCCTCTTTCTGTAGCTTTCCTGCCTGTTTTTGCATCTCACTTGCCTCTTTCTGCACTTTTCTTGCTTCTTTCTACACCTCTGTTGCTTCTTTCAGCAATTCTCTTGCCTCTTTGTGCACTTCTCTTGCCTGTTTCTGCACCTCTCTTGCCTCTTTTTGCACCTCTGTTGGCTCTTTCTGCACCTCACTTGCTCCTTTCTATACTCCTCTTGCCTCTTTCAGCACCCCTGTTGCTTCATTCTACACTTTCCATGCTTCTTTCTGCACCGGACTTGCTTCTTTCTGCACCCCTGTTGTCTCTTTATGTACCTCTTTTGCCTCTTTCTGCACTTTTCTTGCTTTTTTCTGCACGTCTGTTGCCTCTTTCTGCACCTCATTTGCTTCTTTCTGCACTCGTCTTCCCTACCTTTCCTGCCTGTTTTTGCATCTCACTTGCCTCTTTCTGCACTTTTCTTGCTTCTTTCTACACCTCTGTTGCTTATTTCAGCAATTCTCTTGCCTCTTTGTGCACTTCTCTTGCCTGTTTCTGCACCTCTCTTGCCTCCTTTTGTACCTCTGTTGGCTCTTTCCGCACCTCACTTGCTCCTTTCTACACTTCTCTTGCCTCTTTCTGCACCCCTGTTGCTTCATTCTGCACTTTCCATGCTTCTTTCTGCACCTGTCTTGCTTCTTTCTGCACCCCTGTTGTCTCTTTATGTACCTCTTTTGCCTCTTTCTGCACTTTTCTTGCCATTTTCTGCACCTCTCTTCCCTCTTTCTGCACGTCTGTTGCCTCTTTCTGCACCTTATTTGCTTCTTTCTGCACCCCTGTTGTCTCTTTCTGCACTCGTCTTCCCTCTTTCTGTACCTTTCCTGCCTGCTTTTGCATCTCACTTGCCTCTTTCTGCACTTTTCTTGCTTCTTTCTACACCTCTGTTGCTTCTTTCAGCAATTCTCTTGCCTCTTTGTGCACTTATCTTGCCTGTTTCTGCACCTCTCTTGCCTCTTTTTGCACCTCTGTTGGGTCTTTCTGCACCTCACTTGCTCCTTTCTACACTTCTCTTGCCTCTTTCTGCACCCCTGTTGCTTCATTCTGCACTTTCCATGCTTCTTTCTGCACCTGTCTTGCTTCGTTCTGCACCCCTGTTGTCTCTTTATGTACCTCTTTTGCCTCTTTCTGCACTTTTCTTGCCATTTTCTGCACCTCTCTTCCCTCTTTCTGCACGTCTGTTGCCTCTTTCTGCACCGCATTTGCTTCTTTCTGCACCCCTGTTGTCTCTTTCTGCACTCGTCTTCCCTCTTTCTGTACCTTTCCTGCCTGTTTTTGCATCTCACTTGCCTCTTTCTGCACTTTTCTTGCTTCTTTCTACACCTCTGTTGCTTCTTTCAGCAATTCTCTTGCCTCTTTGTGCACTTCTCCTGCCTGTTTCTGCACCTCTCTTGCCTCTTTTTGCACCTCTGTTGGCTCTTTCTGCACCTCAATTGCTCCTTTCTACACTTCTCTTGCCTTTCTGCACCCCTGTTGCTTCATTCTGCACTTTCCATGCTTCTTTCTGCACCTGTCTTGCTTCTTTCTGCACCCCTGTTGTCTCTTTATGTACCTCTTTTGCCTCTTTCTGCACTTTTCTTGCCTTTTTCTGCACCTCTCTTCCCTCTTTCTGCACGTCTGTTGCCTCTTTCTGCACCTCATTTGCTTCTTTCTGCACCCCTGTTGTCTCTTTCTGCACTCGTCTTCCGTCTTTCTGTACCTTTCCTGCCTATTTTTGCATCTCACTTGCCTCTTTCTGCACTTTTCTTGCTTCTTTCTACACCTCTGTTGCTTCTTTCAGCAATTCTCTTGCCTCTTTGTGCACTTCTCTTGTCTGTTTCTGCACCTCTCTTACCTCTTTTTGCACCTCTGTTCGCTCTTTCTGCACCTCACTTGCTCCTTTCTACACTTCTCTTGCCTCTTTCTGCACCCCTGTTGCTTCATTCTGCACTTTCCATGCTTCTTTCTGCACCTGTCTTGCTTCTTTCTGCACCCCTGTTGTCTCTTTATGTACCTCTTTTGCCTCTTTCTGCACTTTTCTTGCCATTTTCTGCACCTCTCTTCCCTCTTTCTGCACGTCTGTTGCCTCTTTCTGCACCTCATTTGCTTCTTTCTGCACCCCTGTTGTCTCTTTCTGCACTCGTCTTCAATCTTTCTGTACCTTTCCTGCCTGTTTTTGCATCTCACTTGCCTCTTTCTGCACTTTTCTTGCTTCTTTCTACACCTCCGTTGCTTCTTTCAGCAATTCTCTTGCCTCTTTGTGCACTTCTCTTGCCTGTTTCTGCACCTCTCTTGCCTCTTTTTGCACCTCTGTTGGCTTTTTCTGCACCTCAATTGCTCCTTTCTACACTCCTCTTGCCTCTTTCTGCACCCCTGTTGCTTCATTCTGCACTTTCCATGCTTCTTTCTGCACCTGCCTTGCTTCTTTCTGCACCCCTGTTGTCTCTTTATGTACCTCTTTTGCCTCTTTCTGCACTTTTCTTGCCATTTTCTGCACCTCTCTTCCCTCTTTCTGCACGTCTGTTGCCTCTTTCTGCACCTCATTTGCTTCTTTCTGCACCCCTGTTGTCTCTTTCTGCACTCGTCTTCCCTCTTTCTGTACCTTTCCTGCCTGTTTTTGCATCTCACTTGCCTCTTTCTGCACTTTTCTTGCTTCTTTCTACACCGCCGTTGCTTCTTTCAGCAATTCTCTTGCCTCTTTGTGTACTTCTCTTGCCTGTTTCTGCACCTCTCTTGCCTCTTTTTGCACCTCTGTTGGCTCTTTCTGCACCTCAGTTGCTCCTTTCTACACTCCTCTTGCCTCTTTCTGCACCCCTGTTGCTTCATTCTGCACTTTCCATGCTTTTTTTGCACCTGTCTTGCTTCTTTCTGCACCCCTGTTGTCTCTTTAAGTACCTCTTTTGCCTCTTTCTGCACTTTTCTTGCCTTTATCGGCACCTCTCTTCCCTCTTTCTGCACGTCTGTTGCCTCTTTCTGCACCTCATTTGCTTCTTTCTGCACGTCTGTTGCCTCTTTCTGCACTCGTCTCCCCTCTTTCTGTACCTTTCCTGCCTGTTTTTGCATCTCACTTGCCTCTTTCTGCACTTTTCTTGCCTTTTTCTGCACCTCTCTTCCCTCTTTCTGCACGTCTGTTGCCTCTTTCTGCACCTCATTTGCTTCTTTCTGCACCCATGTTGTTTCTTTCTGCACTCGTCTCCCCTCTTTCTGTACTTTCCTGCCTGTTTTTGCATCTCACTTGCCTCTTTCTGCACATTTCTTGCTTCTTTCTACACCTCTGTTGCTTCTTTCAACAATTCTCTTGCCTCTTTCTGCACTTCTCTTGCTTGTTTCTCCACCTCTTTTGTAAATTTCTGTATCCGTCTAGCCTCTTTCTGCACCCACTTCCCTATTTCTCCACCTCTTTTGCTTCTTTCTGCACTTCTCTTGCTTCTTTCAGCACTGCTCTTGCTTCTTTCTACACCTCTGTTCCTTCTTTCAGCAATTCTCTTGCCTCTTTCTGCACTTCTCTTGCTTCTTTCTACACCTCTGTTGCTTCTTTCAGCAATTCTCTTGCCTCTCTCTGCACGTGTCTTCCTTCTTTTTGCACCCCTCTTGCCTCTTTTTGCACCTCTGTTGGTTCATTCTGCACTGCTCTTGCTTCTTTCTGCACTTCACTTCCCTCTTTCTGCACTTCTGTTGCTTCTTTCTACACCTCTGTTGCTTCTTTCAGCAATTCTCTTGCCTCTTTCTGCACCTCTTTTGCAAATTTCTTGTTCCCTCTTTCCTATTTCTGCACCTCTGACTTAGAGGTAGTTTTAATCCCCCTGCCCAATTTTGTACTAGGGCCTTACAGGGGAGGTCATGCCAATCACAGGGGTACCCCAACCCATAGTGTACCCTAGTGTTTCTAGGTGTTTTCACTGTATTCTAAGTGTATTTCAGGATAGCACTGGCTCCGGGCCTGGTTAGTCAGAGTCAGTTACCACCAGTACCAGTCAGCAAAACGTTGTGGGCACAGGATGACTTTGCAACAAGGCCTCTTTCTGCACCTCTGTTGGTTCTTTGTGCATATCTCTTGCTTCTTTCTGCACCTTTCTTCGTCTTTCTGGACTTCTGTTGCATCTTTCTGCATTTCTTTTGCTTCTTTCTGCGTGTTTCTTCCTCTTTCTGCACATGTCCTACCTCTGTAGGAATAGTTAGAAATTAGCATTTAAAAACCTTTGAAATTCACTGAAAAAACCATAGGTTTCAGGGACGTTATAGTTAGAAACTAGCATTTAAAAACCATAGAAATTCACTGAAAAACCATAGGTTTCAGTGACGTTATAGTCAGTTGGACATTTCACTCGTACAAAACCAGAAATTCGGCCGTTATAGTTAGTTCAGCTAACTATAACTCGCGCCCCCGCAATGCACTACTGATGACGTCACATATTACATCATTCGTGATGTGATAATCTGATGCACCTCCTCACACCCTAATATAACCTTTGATACACCCACTCTAAAATACAGACTACCATTTTCGAAACCATAGACACACCAATACCAGTTACTACATACCCACTCACTGATTCCTAGGTCTACCACACGCCCACTCATTCACCCATACAGCCACTCATAGGTGCAGTCACTCATTAATACAGCACTATCATATGCACTTATACACCTATACAGACACTCACACACACCACTCATCCATAGAGTTGCTCACACACCTAGTCAGTCATGCAAAGAATCAATCACACTCCCATTTACTCACCTATACAGTTATACACACACCACCTCACTAATTCATACAGATACTAACACATACTTACTCTCTTATACAATGACTGATACAAGCACACACTCATCCATTCAGCCACTCTCACAATCACTCACTCTCACATATAGTCATTTATATACTCCAACACTCACATATACTGCCTTTCACATATGTAGTTACTGACACATGTACCACTGAGACATCCATTCACTCACCAACACAGCCATACACACACTCACCCACCCACACAGCCCCTCACAAACGCACTCTTGAACCCATACACCCACTGAATCACCCACTCACACATCTGTGGAGAGAGTCACACACCCCCCACCCACCCACACAGACACTCGGGCACCAATACAGATACTCAGACAACCAATCAATAACCCATATAGACACTCATGTAGCTACTCTCCATCCCATGCAGCCGCTATACACCAACTGACAGACTAATACAGACATTCAGACAGTTTTGTCACTAACCCATGCATTCAGTAAGACACGATTAATCACTCACTTATACAGTCAGTCCCGCACCTACTAAATCATCCATTCAGACACTTATACACTCACTCATTCTTCAATACACCTTGGCATATATATAAAACATATTTAAACTCTTACAGAAACACATAGTCACTGGATGATGTCATCAGTGATGTCATCAGTGATGTCATTTGAAATGTCATCAGTGATGTCATTTGAGATGTCATCAGTGATGTCATCAGTGATGTCACTGACCATGTCATGAATTATGTAATATGTGACGTCATCAGCAGTGCATTGCGGGGGCGCGAGTTATAGTTAGCTGAACTAACTATAACGGCCGAATTTCTCTGGTTTTGTACAAGTGAATAGTCCAACTGACTATAACGTCCCTGAAACCTATGGTTTTTTCAGTGAATTTCTATGGTTTTTTAAATGCTAGTTTATAACTATAACGTCCCTGAAAATATATATATATATTCACTGGAAAAAACCATAGGTTTTACGGACGTTGTAGTTAGAAATTAGCATTTAAAAAACCTTTGCAATTCACTGAAAAACCATAGGTTTCAGGGGCGTTATAGTTAGCTGGACATTTCACTCGTACAAAACCATAGAAATTCCACTGTTATAGTTAGTTCAGCTAACTATAACTTGCGCCCCCGTAATGCACTGCTCATGACGTCACATATTACATCATTCATGGCATGGTCAGTGACATCACTGATGACATCACTGATGACATCTGAAATGACATCACTGCTGACATCATCCAGTGACTGTGTGTTTCTGTAATTTTTAAATATGTTTTACATATATTCTTAGGTGTATTGAAGAATAAGTGGGTGTATAAGTGTCTGGATGGGGATTTACAGGTGTGTGACTGATTGTATAAGTGAGTGATTAAACGTGTCTTACTGAATGCATGGGTTAGTGACTAAACTGTGTGAATGTGTGTATCAGTCTGTCTGTTGTTGTGTAAGCTGTTACATGGGTTGCTCAGTAGCTACATGAGTGTTTATATGGGTTGTTGATTGTTTGCCTGAGTATTTGTATGGGAGACTGAGTGTGTGTGTGGGTGGATTGGAGGTGTGTGACTGTGCATTGATGTGTGAGTGGTTGATTCACTGGGTGTATGGGTTCAAGAGTGCATGTGGAAACAGCTGTATGGGTGGGTGAGTGTGTGTATGGGTGTGTTGGTGAGTGAATGGATGTCTCAGTGGTACTTGTGTGAGTAACTACATATGTAAAAGGCAGTATATGTGAGTGATGCTGTATATAAATGAGTATATGTGACAGTGAGTGATTGTGAGAGTGGCTGTATGGATGAGTGTGTACTTGTATCAGTGATTATATAAGAGAGTAATTATGCATTAGTATCTGTATGAATTAGGGAGGTGGTGTGTGTATAACTCTGTATAGGTGAGTAAATGGGAGTGTGATTGATTCTTTGCATGACTGACTAGGTGTGTGAGTAACTCCATGGATGAGTGGTGGTGTGAGTGTCTGAATAGAGTGTATGAGTGCATATCATAGTGTTGTATTGATGAGTAACTGCATGTATAAGTGAATGTATGGGTGAATGAGTGGATGTGTGTGTAGACCTAGGAATCAAAGAGTGCGTATGTAGTAACTGGTATTGGTGTCTCGATGGTTTCGAAATGGTAGTCTGCATTTTACAGTGGGTGTATTAAAGGCTATATTAGACTGTGAAGAGGTGCATCAGATTTTCACGTTGATGATGTCATCAGTGATGTCATCAGTGATGTCATTTCAGATGTCATCAGTGATGTCATCAGTGATGTCACTGACCATGCCATGAATGATGTAATATGTGACGTCATGAGCAGTGCATTACGGGGCGCGAGTTATAGTTAGCTGAACTAACTATAACAGTGGAATTTCTATGGTTTTGTACGAGTGAAATGTCCAGCTAACTATAACGCCCCTGAAACCTATGGTTTTTTCAGTGAATTGCAAAGGTTTTTTAAATGCTAATTTCTAACTATAACGTCTGTAAAACCTATGGTTTTTTCAGTGAATTTCAATGGTTTTTAAATGCTAATTTCTAACTATAACGTCCCTGAAACCTATGGTTTTTCCAGTGAATTTCAAAGGTTTTTTAAATGCTAATTTCTAACTACACTGTCCCTAAAACCTATATTGTTTTTAACTAAATTTAAAAAAGACGTGCATACTTTTTGTAGTAAAAACTAACTGTAACAGTAGTCTGTTATAAGTTATAATTTAACAATGTTTAAAACTTAATTAGCACTAATTAACATATAAGTGTGGAAAAAGTGTGACGGAGCAGCTATGATACCTGACTTCGAACAACGGAGTTCACAGTTCGATTCCCGGCTCCAGCGGCACGTTAGCCCACCACTATGTCACTGTGGGCAACACCTTTCTTAATCTTTCCGATGCCCCGAGCGCCGGCACACCTTTCCAGGGTTAGCTGTACGCTTTACAAATGCTCGCATTTTTTTTTATTTAAAACCATAGTGATGAGAAATATTATCACGTTTTTTTTCTTCTATTCTGATAGATCTTTTTTTTTGTCTTCTATTTAGAATTACGGCAATAAATAAATGTATTTACTCATGAGAATGGAAATGACACGGTTTTCCGGGTAACAGTTTTTAAGCTCTCCAACGTATGTACATATTAAGGACCTTATACGTGTTAGGTTCGAAATCGAAACTTTTTCCGCTTCACATTTTGTAACTTTTCCCAACACGTGCACAAGTGAAACAGTTAAAACGTGAGTATGTGTCAACTGTAAAACATGACATCTAAATGGGCGGAGCCGCATCTTCCTTCCATAGACTACTGAATAACCAAAAAGTATATAAACCACACCCGTTGATAGATTAGTTTCGTTTTTTGCGAGTTATTTACGTGTCTCCATTCAGTGATGCAGGTGCTCTTTCTACAGTCGGATTCTTCTTTGCGGCCACAAAACAGAATCCTGAGTTGTAAGTTGTTTGATTATGCAATACTAGATATTTATAATACGTAGCTATTTGTCAATCTTTTAACACTTGTATTTAGAAAAAAGTGTTATTGGTTGTTTTTGCCATTTATATGTAACGTCAGCAGCTTATTTTCAGAACAGACAGAATACAGCAAACATTGTTCCTGCTCTGGCTCCTTTGAGCTCATATAGTGTGACTTTGTATATTATAATATTGACACTGTACTTGACCTCAGAAGTGTTGGTGACCCGTCGGCGCGAAGACTAAAGATTTACATGTAACGTCAGCAGCTTCTAGTTTGTAGTCTATTTCCCCTTGACATCATATAGTGTGAGTATGTATATTATAATAAGCACACATTATGATCTCAGGGAGTTTGTGACTCAGTTAGGCGCGACTACTAAAGATTTATATGTAACGTCACCAGCTTCTGGTTTTTAGTCTATTTCTCCTCTTGAGATCATATAGTGTGAGTATGTATATTGTAATATGAACATTTATACTGACCTCAGTGGAGTTTATGACCCGTCGACGTCGAAGACTAAAGATTTATATTTAACGTCAGCACCTTCTCGTTCTTACTCTGTTTCTTTCTTCAGATCATATACTGTGAATATGTATATTATAATATTAACAGTCATTGTGATCTCAGAGCACTTTATGACCACGTTGGCGCGAAGATGAAAGATTTCAAGTCCCGGAGAAAAGAAGCTCTCAACATGCTCATCGCTGGAAAGTATTTCGTTATTGATCTTGTTTTGTATTGATGACTTCATTTTCATTTTCCTTTTTGTGTGCCATCAGTGACACTGTGTATATTGGAGTGTGATATTTCCACACAACAGGAATTGGAGATTTCGCCATCAGGAGTAAACCATCTGAAATACAGTTTACTGACCTTTATAACTTACTTGATCAGATATTTTACAGTGACAATATTTTTGGAAATTGCAGTTTAAAAAAAAATTGTTTCCATAGATACTTTCTTAGTGAATACCTTTGATAAACCCTACATTTCTGAATGTTTTTTTACTATTTCTATTTTTGTCTGTTGCGGTTCCTATTCACCTTCTCTCTATAGAATATATACGACCATTAGTGTATATTATTATTAGGGCTCCCGGTTTTATGGTATTTATTTTTTTCACATTTCCGTCTGTATTTATCCATATTTATTTTTGGGTCGTTTTATCTGTATTTATCCACATTTATTTTTGACGCAAGAAAAAAAAAAACGCTAAAGCTAGTATCTTTCCACATTTATTTAAATTGACAGGCACACTTGCACTAGTTTGTTATAGCTGTTTTTTAAATTGGAGCCTATGCTAAGTGCACTTTACATATTGGGAGCAAATTTCTTCCCTGTCCTCTAAGAAAGATGCATGAATTAGTGATTTTGATTAGGTCTCATTTGCGCAGCTGTCTTGCAAATGTCAATGCATTACTAACTCTTTTATCACATTTAATCAGCCATCTCAGAGAGTGTCTGCTCTTAGAATATCAGATCATTCTTAGTGTGCACTAGAAGACGACCTACCCCACAAGGCATTGTAAATCGCCCAAATATCGAAAGAATCCTGCATCTTCATCTGTACAGAATAGTGCTTTGATATGGACACTATGGAGAAAATGTAGAGCACAGGTGGTGCAAGTCATTTCTCTTCTTGTTTTTATTTTTATTTAAGTAGCACTTAAATAAACATTAAATAGAAAAATGAAGTCATGCTAACTGACTTGCTCACCTCTCACTCAGCCTCACTGCCCAACAGCGTACATAGTCACGGAGAGATGCAGCCAGGCTTCATGCTAATAGTTGTTGGAGGCATTTCTGCCCCGCTCCCCCCTGCCCTGCCACATCAACCTCCTTCACCCTCCCACACAACAAGAAACACAACAAGAAACAAAAGGTTGCTGGAGCAGCAGCCGATGTCCTGGGGTGTTTTCACACCTCTTAATGGACATCGGCTGCTTGCACTGCTCCAGCAATTATCTTGCGAAAACTTCCGCTGTGAGATGTGCTGGAGTGTCTCTGCAGACACAGTGCTCCCAGTTCCCCCATCTCTGGAGCAGTTTTGGGTCAGCAGTTTCCCGTTTCTTTTGGCCGCCCCTGTGCACCTCTGACTCGGATTTTACAGAGGAGCACAGAGGCAGGAGGAGCATTTGTTTTATAAGTATTTTCCTGTTTTTATATATAAATACAGAGAAAACCAAAATGTTTTCCGTCTGTATTTATATGTAAAAATCCGTTTAAACGGAAAACCGGGAGCCTTAATTATTATACTACTATCCTATATATTCTTAAAGGAGTACGTGATCTAAGCACTACGACCGAACTTTCCCCGAATTCTACAATAATAGAAATTATAAAAAATGATAAAGCGTACATTTCTATGTAATATAAAGTGATTTGTGTTTAACTGTTTTTTACTTGTTATTGTTCTTGTGACCTGAGATGATGTAGTGCGGGAGTGTTTCTTGTAGCACTTCTTTTCTACTTTATCTAAAAGTAACTCATGCCCTCTTATATTATCAAGAATATAGGGCAACACTTTTACAAACTATAGCAGAAAAAAAAGGGAGGGTGTGCCCACGCTTAAGGGATATTTTATGAATTGCGTGTCACCCCTTTGATATATACAGCTTCAGTTTCTGAACAAAGTATATTTGTAATTGCTTAATAAAACTATTTCAAACCTAGACTGAAATTTTTGCTGCGCAACCACAGCTCCCCGTTAGAAAAGTAAACACCAGATTATAACTAAACAGTGCTCCTGGGAAGTATCCCACCCGCAAACTTAATAAAAGAAGACCGCAACACACTTTGTTATTTTCCCGCCGTGATTTGTACACCCCATGCCAATTATATAAATGGCCCTTAAAATATATAAAAACTATTTTTACCTTCACAATCCCTCTCCACTACCTTGTGACCACTGTACAGAGTTAATAGTGTTCCTACCCTCCCCGCTACTACTTTCTTTTTCCCGTACTCCATTGAAGTACGTCACAAAATGGTTCACAACAGTGAACCGTTCCCAGCCAATAATGAGCAAACTTGTACTAGCAACAGTTTAGCCAATAAAATGTCCATGGTGTTCCGCAGAGGGGGAGGGAATAGCTGCCAAAACTTCTACTTTCAATGGTTTACAGCCAATGAACATTAAGCTTGGGAAGGTCCTGCTTGGAACAAGTTACCCAATCAGATGTCCCTGATGCTCCGCGGAGGGGGAGGGAATGGCTGGCAACACTTCTACTTTCAAAGGTTTACAGCCAATGAACATTAAGCTTGGGAACGTCCTGCTTGGAACACGTCAACCAATAACATGTGCCTGCTACTCCGCGGACGGGGAGGAAATGGCTGGCAACACTTGTACTTTCAATGGTTCGCAGCCAATGAACATTAAGCTTGTGAAGGTCCTGCTTGGAACACGTCAGCCAATCAGATGTCCCTGCTACTCCGCGGACGGGGAGGCAATGGCTGGCAACACTTCTACTTTCAATGGTTCGCAGGCAATGAACATTAAGCTTGAGAAGGTCCTGCTTTGAACACGTCAGCCAATCAGATGTCCCTGCTACTCCGCGGACGGGGAGGAAATGGCTGGCAACACTTATACTTTCAATGGTTCGCAGCCAATGAACATTAAGCTTGGGAAGGTCCTGCTTGGAACACATCAGCCAATCAGATGTGCCTGCTACTCCGCGGACGGGGAGGAAATGGCTGGCAACACTTATACTTTCAATGGTTCGCAGCCAATGAACATTGAGCTCGTTGTTGGAACACCTCAGCCAATTAAACGTTAATTTTGTTCCAGACACACGAACAGAACACGCCCTCCCACATAATATAAATTTTCGTGTAAGAAAGTGACACTGTCCGTGATAAAAGTGAACACCGCATTATAAGTAAACATTACTCGCGCATTATATTAAAGGAAGGCTGCAATACGGCGCATTGTTATTTTCCCGACGGGATTTCCAGAGCCTACGCAACCTTGCCGCAATACCGCGCGACCGTTGTTCTGCGGACGTGATTTCCACGTCTGTGGACGTGATTTCCACGGCCTACGCAACATTCCAAACTCCCTGCATCTGCACCGTACAGACTGCTTAAACTAAGACCACAGTGTTCCTACTATACCCTCTTATACAATTTTTCTCTTTTGTTTCGCCCTACGCCTTTCAACTCAGTCACAAAATGGCTGCCAACACTTCCTAGTTTGAACAGTTCGCAACCAATGAGCCGCACGCTCGTGCTCGTAACGCCTCAGCCAATCAGATGTCAGAATTCTCAAATATCGATATCTGTAAATTTTGATATTTCTCTAAAACTACTGAACGGACTTACCCCTTTTAAACAACAGCATGCTTTCTGGACCAAGACCTTTCTCCCTGCCAAATTTGGCGTAATTCCGTTCAGCAGTTTGACCTGTAGCCTTGTCTAAAGTTTCCTATGGAAATTGCATGGAGAAAACATGTTTTGGGACCCCCCTTTTTTCTCAGCCCCCCCTTCACGAATCACCCCCAAACTTTCAGGATAGGAGCTCACCTGATAAGAGGAACTTTTTGGAAAATTTCGTAAAGATTCGTCAAACGATCCCAAAGTTATAAGCACATCAAAAAATGCTTTTCCTATGGAAACATGGTCCTAACTATAACTATCTACTGGCGACCGCCAGTAGATTATATATATATCCAAAAAAAAGAGAGTTACCCCTACAGAAGAGCCTACACACAGGTAAGTCGAGCTGTCCGGATTTTAATGAAGGCTGCCATATCAACGGATGAAACACACACAGCACGTACCTTCAGCCTCAAGCTGACGCGTTTCGGGCTCCCCCCCTTTGTCAAAGGCTTGCTGTTTACAGGATATGCACGGCAGTTAGTGCACTCTTTAACTTTTAAATACCTGTCCCCAGTGGGCGTGGCCGTTCGCACGGCATTATGGTATTTGTAGTGTCTCTTTAATAGAACTCCAGTGAGTTGCTGTGCGTTCCCGTTTAAAAACAAAATCAATCCCCATAGGGTTGCGGTGTCATTCATCGGTTTCATGCAGACACCTTACTGCCTTCATTCCCAGCACCTGTCCCTGGCTGGTGTACTCCGTTTGGTGTCACCTGGGGTCTGCATTTGTGCAGCGGGGCTCTTCCACGGCTGGGTCAACCGTTAAACAATCCAAAAAAAAGAGAGTTACCCCTACAGAAGAGCCTACACACAGGTAAGTCGAGCTGTCCGGATTATAATGAAGGCTGCCGCATGAACGGATGAAACACACACAGCACATATCTTCAGCCTCAAGCCGACGCGTTTCGGGCTCCCGCCCTTTGTCAAAGGCTTGCTGTTCACAGGATATGCACGGCAGTTAGTGCACTCTTTAACTTTTAAATACCTGTAACCAGTGGGCGTGGCCATTCGCACAGCATTATATATATATATATTATGTAGGTAGTTCTAGTTAGGACCTAGTTTCCATACGAAAAGTGTTTTTTGACTTGCTTATAACTTTGGCGCTGTTTGACGAATCACCACTGAATTTTCCAAAAAAGTGATCTCCTGATTCTAGTTGTGCATGGAACGTTTCTTGGAGATCCGTCAAGTGGGCACTGAGAAAAAGGGGGGGTCAGAAAAGGGATAGGGGGAAATGTGTTTCCAGTGTTAATTCTCATAGAGATTTTAGACACAACTACAGCCCAAATCGCTTAACGGAATTACACCAAATTTGGCAGAAAGCTAGATCCTGGTCGAGAAAGCGTGCTTTTTGTGATTTGGTGTAAATCCTTTCAGTAATTTTTGGGATATTAATGGAAAAAATATAGATATCTAAAGGCGCGAACCCTAAGCGAACCCAACAGATCTCATGCCGAGAGCTGATTGGCTGCCAAAACTTCAGCCAGGAAGTGTTGGCAGCCATTTTTGGACTCGGATTCAGCCGAGTCCCAAACAAAAAGGTAAAAAAAAGAGAATGGGGCAGGGTAGGAATACCCTGACATCTAGGCCTGGTGCTGGGGCACACCACAAGCCATGCCAGGGCCAAAAAGCATTTAAAAAAAATTTTAACTGAAAAAATCACAAAGGTTTGCGAATCTTAGTGAAAAAAATAAAATAAAAAAGAAAGCACGGTCTCCTGCGTTTGTTTGTATTTGAGCCACCGGGTGGAGCAGGCACCAGGGGGACATATTTATTTATATATTATGGGAAGGTGGCATGCGGCCCCACCTCCCCAAGGCCGATATGGGCCTTGGGGACTGCCACCTCCTCGAGGCCATGCCAATGTGTTAATATGAGAGGGGGTCGCGTCCCCCCTCTTTAGGCCTTTTACGGCCCTGGGGCCTGCCATCTCCTCAGAGCAGGCCGAATGGACATAAAGGGGGTGGGGGACCACCACCTTCCTTGGGCTTCGACTTATTTTGAACTAAAATAAATCAGTGTTACATAATTTACATAATTAATGTCAATCACATAATTAATTCAAAATTATTAATTATTAATAATTTGTTTGCTCAATTAACTTCCCATCCAATCCCCCTACAAACCCAACAACCCGCTACAACACAATAAATTACTATTGACCCCTTAACTGCTAGGCCTTACCACCCCCAAGTGCTGAGCCCTTTTTTGGCTGTTTGGGGTAGTTTGTGCTTAGGCCTCCATAATTTTTTGTCCACATGAGGTATCCATGCGAAATTTGCATCCATTTTTTCCAACATCCTTGGGATTCTAAATGTACCCAGGGTCTGTGGACTACCCTGGAGAAGACCGAGAAAATGGCAAAAATATATCAATCTTTTGAAATTTTGGGGAAAAATAGGAAAAAAGTGCTTTGGATAAAAGTGACAATTGTTTTCATAAAAATGGCATCCACAAACTGTTTGCTGTGCTAAAGTCAACATCTTCCCAGGTTTCTGGAACGTGGAGAGGTGAATCAAAAAAACACATTTTTTAATTACATTTTTGGCATTTTTCATAGAGATAGCCCGTTTTTCCTATTTTTTGCTTTCAACCTACTTCTAGTTTGTGGTAAAAACTAGTAAGAAACCCATGGTTGATCCAGGAAAGCTATATATTTCTGAAAAGTAGACAAAATAATGAATTCAGCAAGGGGTCATATGTGTAGATCCCTCTAGGTTTTTCCAAAGAAACAAACTGTTGAAATAACGAAATATTGAAAATGAGTAGAAACAAATAGCCATTTGTGACAATGTTTTCATCTGTAACTTTTTGTCACAATGGCCGATTTACAAAAGCAATGCACCATTACTTCGCTAGACCCTTTTGGTTGTGGGGATATGCAGGGTTTGTAGGTTCTCCAAGAACCCGAGATACCCAGAGCCAACAACTGAGCTGCACCGTACAATGTTTTTTCATTGTGTACTGAGTATAGACCAATTCATATGGTGAAATACGCAGAGTGAAAAATAGGTGTCTAGGTAACCTATATATTTCTGATATGGGCATAATATGTAGAGTTTAGGAGCTGTGGTTATTTGTACATTTCTGAATTTGTGGGTACCTGTCCAAGCATATGATTTAGAGGGTATTTTTCAAAATATCTTCTTTCTTACACACTGTCTTACATTTGGAAGTCACAAATTCAGGGAAATCCAATTGGTAATAACAAATATCCTACTATTCTATGCTCCAACATGTCTTCTGATAAAAATGGTACCTCACTTTTGCAGGAAGGCCTAGTGCCTGCGACAGGAAACGTCCCAAAATGCAACATGGATACATCAATTTTTTCCCCTCAAAACTTACCGGTTTTTCGCAAAGGGGGTACCTGTCGATTTTGGGCCCTGGGGGAATCGAAGGTAGGGGGACTTGTGTAGCTCCCACCAGTTGTTCTACCCCGAATCCCTTGCAAACCTCAACCTTCGACTAAAAAAAACAAATTTTCCTTATATTTCTGTGATGGAAAGTTCTGGAGTCTGTGGGGAGCCACAAACTTCCTTCCATCAAGCATTTCCCTACAGCTTCTGATAAAAATGGTATCTCACTTGTGTGGGTAGGCCTAGTGCCCGCGACAGGAAATGGTCCAAAACGCAACATGGATCCATCACATTTTTCCACTCAAAGCTGACCCCTTTTTTGTAAAGTGGGTAGCTGTGGATTTTGGGCCCTAACTCAGGGGGCACCTAGGGAAACCTAGCAAACCTGCACCTTTTTGAAAAATAGACAACTAGGGGAGTCCAGGGTGGTGGGTCCCATGAGGTGTTTTATACCTACAATGTCATGCAAACCTCAAACTTAGCCTGAAATCACACATTTTACTTATATTTCTGAGATGGAAACTTCCGGAATCCACAGGAATCCCCAAAATTCCTACCCCCCAGCATTACCCCACTTGTGCTGATAAAAACGCTGCCCCACATATGTGGCTGGGCCTAGTGCCCGCAACAGGAATGGATCAAACTAAGGTTAAGGGGAGCCCTAGCCTCTTGACCTCGGTTTGAACCGTTCATGTAGCCGACACCAGGCCCAGCGACACAAGTGGGACAGCGTATTTATCGGCACAAACGGGGTAATGCTGGCTGGTAGGAATTTTGTGGATTCCTGCAGATTCTGGAAGTTTCCATCACAGAAATGTAAAGAAAATGCATGATGTCAAGCAAAGTTTTAGGTCTACAGGGCATTGTGGATAAGAAAACATCATGGGATTCATGCAAGGCACAACACCCTGAAATCCCCTGGTTGTCTACTTTGCAAAAATGTCTGCGGTTGGTAGGTTTCCATGGCTAGTATCCAAGCACGGCCCCAAATCAATTAACTTACCATTTCGAGACGCACGCGAGAAAAAATTCTGCCGCGGTTGGCGTTACAAGGGCAACGCGGAGTGGCCAAAATTCCACTAATTATGCCGGCGAAGTGGGATATATCGCCCATCCCTTGGCTCATTTTACTTTCACTTTTACTGCAAAGACATCTCGCAATGGGAAGGTAGTGCAGGTGTCGTCCATTGGCCAACACCCGCAGTTAAAATGTTAACAGTTAAATTAAAAATGAGAAATCACTTAAAATTACCAACTATATTTAAAAAAGGTAATAACAATTACACAAAAAATAGTAACATAAAATAATATATGAATTTAAAACATGTTAAAATAATTAAAAAACAATATTTTATGCAACTATATTATTGAAAACGAGATTTAAAACAATATTCTTAATATAGATGTTACTTACCTAAAGATATGATATTCTTGACAACAATATTTTTGCATCACGATATTCTTTGTGTCACAATATTTTTTTTCTAATATTTGTGTCTCCCGATATTTGCAACTCAATATTTAGTCCAAACAGCTTTCCTTGCAATATCTAAATTAAAAGAACAACTGAAAAACACGTGTGCAAATTTCAACATGTCCTGTGTAACAATGGCATGTGCTATGCTAATATTTCATGTTTTCTATTTTCAGAAAGCACATTTTTTTAAAGTTAAGACTCCCTCTCCTCCTAAAATCTACCCAATCCACTGAGCTACAACATTGTACCTGTGATGTTCTTTATGAATTCCATTCAAGATCCATGCACCTTCTGATGTACATCCTTTTATTCAAAACATCCTTCTTCAGTTATATGTAATATTAACATCAAGTTTGTCTGTAAAGCGCCATAATACCCTGAGGTGCAGAAGCGCTATAAAACTCTTAATGACATAAATAAATATTTATGTCACTTGAAGGCTCATAATTGAGAAAAAGTTGAAACACATTGAGTGATGAACAATTGTAGCCAAGCACAGTCCAGGTTAAATAAAATGAATAATTTGCAAATACATTCAAGCTCATTCCACATGCAACAGATGTTGACAACTGAATTAATTTCAGGCTTAACATTTCATGTAGTCAGCTCCTGTATTTGAATACTCATTACAGATTCACTCCATTGAGCAGATGGCAATTACACTGGAATAAAAAGGTTCAAGTTCAACACACTGAATAATTTTGGATTGTACTCAAGCACATTCTAGGTTTAACACGAGTGGGCAATTGTATTCACATTCGTAAAAATTCCAGTTTTAAAGCATTAAATTCAGCAATTTTATTCATGTCCTCATTCAAATTTTAATTCGATGCATATTCGGTGATTGAATTCTGACTCATTTTAGGTTCAGCTCACTGAGCAGTTCACAACTGAAATCAAATGCGCATTGGCAAAGCTGATAGGTCTCGCCTTTGGGACCCATTGGATTTGCCAATGGTTTTTAGTGATGCTGTGCAACTTCACTAAAGAGAAACCCCCCCAATAATGTGCTAAGATGCAGCCACTGTGGTTGTGTCATTTTGTAGGTGCGTGCACCTCACACTTAAGTGTCTACAAAATGCGCAGATGCTTTTTAAATTTTTTTATTTACTGATCCAAGTTGCATTGGTAAATAGAAAAAAGGTAGTGCAAAGGCATTTATTTTTTTTAAATGGGAGGGGGAAGCAACCAGGAGGGCGGGGTTTAAAACAATACACAGGTCGCAGGTGAGTGTGGGTTCGGAAGCAGAAGTGAGGGTGGCAGGAGAAGTAAATAACATGAGCATTAGAGAGCTACGCGGAGCATGGGGAAACAGAAGCACATGGGCTAGAGAGAGCTCCACATGGAACAGAGAGAAGCACACGGGTGAGAATGCCATGCGGAGGGAGAAGCACACAAGGGCAAGCACAACACAGAGGGGGGAAAGCACTGAGAGAGCAACATAGAGCGCAGCAGGGGGCAAAGAGAAGTAAGCAAGGGAGACAGCTGGAAAACACATGCAGTCTCATGGAGTGCTTAACCAAAACCAAAAAAGGAGTCCAGTGGAAGATTACAAGTGATGACGCTATGCTCCTGGGGAAGGACAAATGCAAGAAGAAGGAGGAACTGCCACACAACAACTCTTTGAAGCAGGATTGACTGCATTTGTAGTTTGCTTTATTAAAAGCATGCCAGGTAATGTGATGAACACTATGTTTTCTTATTCCCAATGCACAGCAATTAAAATTTACAAGATAATGAAAATTGAAGCTCAGATAAACGTGAATCTACCCAGTGAGCACTTGCCTTAGGGTTCACAGCAACATCCTACCATAGAGTTCCTTCTCAACTATCACATATTGATTTCCATAGAACAGGCTGACAGGTCGATAGATAGTTATAGACGACGTGTAAATGTTTCTTAGTCTTTGATATGAGCTAGCTTTACTAGATACCTAGATGCATACTTTCAGGTCAGAGCAAGCTACTCGAGAGTAAACAAACACAAACGTAGGCCACAATTGTCCATCAAAACAACACTCAAATAATGAGTTGAATATGGTTGTTTAAAGAATGAAGAGCTTCTACAGGAATTGAGAAACCTGTTAAGTTAGAGGGTGCTGGTAGTGGTTAGGATGGTTAGTGTTATGGTGAGGGTGAGGTTTGTAATGAGGGTGGTGGTCATGGTTAGGGTGGAGAGGGTGGTGTTGAGGGTAGCAGTGGTGAGGATGGTGGTGGTGAGGGTTGTAGTGGTGGTTGGTGCGGTGGTGGTGAGAGTGATGAGGGTAGTGAAGGTGAGAGAGGTGGTGAGGTTGGTGGTGGTGTGGGTGGCAGTGGTAAGAATGGTGGTGGTCTTAAGGGTGGTGATTTGAGTGGTGGTGATTAGTCGGTGGTGGTGGTAGGGTGGTGAAAGTGGTGGTGGTGGTTAGGGCGGTAGTTAGGGTGGTTAGAGTGGTAGTTAGATTGGTGGTTAGGGCAGTGGTTAGGGTGGCAGTGATGGTGGCTAAGGGGTGGAAGATAGGGTGGTGTTGGTTAGAGAGTGGTGGCCAGGGTAGGTTGGGGTGGTGGTTAGGGTAGGGTGGTGGTAGTGCTTAGGATGTGTGAGAAATTGGGATGTTGGATTGACTTAGATGTAAGCCCTTGTCAAACACACACACAATCCCTTGCAGGGTGAACTGTAAAAGTTACTAAATTAACCTGTGCTTAACCGGTGGTAGCTTGGCACAAAAAGCAGTTAGGCTTAACTTAGAGGCAATGTGTATGGTATTTATGCAGCACACAAACAGTACTAACGTGAAAACACAACACAAGAAAAACCCCAAACCAATTTAGAAAAATAGGGTACATTTTAACAAATTAGGTTAGGGTGGTGGTGGTTAGGGTGGTGGTGATAGGGTGTTGGGTGGTGATGGTCGGGTGTTGGGTGGTGATGGTAGGGTGGTGATAGGGCGGTGGTGTTAAGATGGTGGTAGGCTGATTAGGGTGGTGGAGGTTAAAGTGATGGCGTGGTTAGATTGGTGGTGGTTAGGGTGGTAGTGGTGGTACACTAGTTAGGATGGTGGTGTTTGTAGGGTGGTGGTTAGGGGGTGGTAGGGTGATGGTGGTGGTTGTTAGGGTATGGTGATGGTAGTGAGGGTTGGGTGGTCATAGTGATTAGGGTAGTGTGGTGGTGCTTAGAGTGGTGGAGGTTAGGGTGGCCGTGGTTAGGGTGGTGGTGGTTTGGGTAGTGTTTAGGGGAGTGGTGGCACTGGTTAGGGTGGCTGTGATTATGGTTGTGGTGTTTAGATTGGTGGTGGTGGTTAGGGTGGTGCTGGTGGTGGTTTGGTGTTGGTGATATGGTGCAGGTCGTGGGGATTAGGGTGGTGGTGGCTTATGGTGGTAGTAGGGTGGTGGTGGTAGGGTGGGGTGGTGGTGGTGGTGATGGTAGGTTGGTGGGGTGGTGTTAGGATGGTGGGGTGGTGGTAGTGTGGTGAAAACCTGGTTAGAGTGGTGGTTATGTTGGTGGTGGGATAGTGGTGGTGGTGGTTAGGGTGGTTAGGGTGTTGTTGCATTGTAGAATGCCAGGTCTTTGCTGTGTGGCGGGCTTCGCCAGACATGCCAGGAGTGTTCTTATTTGGGTTTGCATGGGCTCGGGAGTTAAATTGCGGGAGATGTGCCCAGATACGGGAGGCAGATATGTAGCGGCGGGCTGCTTCAAGGATGACCTAGCAGTCTTATTGGTCGGGGTGTACAGGACCAACCACGGTGACCCGCAGTTTTACCAAACACTCAATGCCCGGCTGGTAAAATGGGGCGACCTGCCTCAAATTTGGGGTGGTGATTTTAATTGTATGTTACGCCCGTATTGGTATCGCTCCAGGGGATCGCCTTGGTGGCTCTCTGCGACTGCTCGAGCCATTACGGTGAAAGCTTCCCACGGTGGATTGCTGGATATCTAGCGTTACTAATCACCCACAGGGTCAAGTTACACTCATTACTCAGCCATACATGATATCCACACCTCCACTGATTGTTGGTTACTGTCACGAGGGATGGTCTAACGCGTACTGCAGTGCAGGCTGCTGCCGCACACATACTCTGACCAATCGCCGGTTCTATGGGAGCTGGAGCTATGCACCCCATGGGCACCCGTGTTTGCATGGTGATTTCCCCATATTCTCTTTTGGTCACTGCATTACAGGGGGTACTAGCGCAGGCGTATGAGTTCTTTCATACTAATGTAGGCTACGTAGATAATTTCGCAAAGGTATGGGAGGCCTTCAAGGTCTACATACGGGGTGTTACCTTGTCTAAACATGCTGTTATCCTTAAGTCACTGTGAGGTCGGTTGGTGCACAGGGAGATGGTGGAGTGGAGCCTCCTGCACGCCATTAGGGCCAAAGTGGATCACGAGATGGCACAGAGCGAGGTGTACCATTTAGGTAAATAAGCAGTTGCTCTGGCGTATGGTGAGGTTGAACACCCTTGAGTGACTCAAGCAGCGCTGCTGTGCCCCCAAAGAGAAAATGAGTCAATTTTAGAGGTGCAAGATGAGCAGAGGCTACCTTTAAGTGCGGCTGAGCAGGTCTCGGATCTTTCCCGCATGTATTATGCATGTATTATGACTTATACAAGTCACGCCTTACCTATGATGACTAAACTACCACGGAGAATCTCCCACAAATCACAATGAAATGGCTCATGTGGGAGCATAGGGAGCACCTAATGGCTCCGCTGCGTCTGGATGAGGTACACGCTGCACTCAAGGAAATGCCGTCCGGGAAATAACCGGGTACTGATGGGCTCACGGTATGCCTTTTATAAGGCCTACCAAGACCAAAGTATTCCCCATTTGGTCACTTTATATGAGGAGATGGTCAAGGAGGGTTTATTTCCCCCTACAATGTGCTCATTTGAAGCCGGGCAAGCTGACAGACGGTTGCTCACCATATAGGCTGTTGTCGCTCTTAAATGTAGATGCTAAAATGTATGCAAATATACTGGCCAATCGATTGGCTTCGTTGCTCCCGGGTGTGGTGGGCCCTGAGCAAGATTGTTTTATCCTGGGTTGCGCTCTTTAATGTTCAATCTCAGAACGTTCTTTGGTGCGATTCAACATTTAGACCCCAATGTGTGCTCTACAGCTGTGTTTCTCAATGCAGAAAAAGCGTTCAATTTGGTGGCGTGGGGTTTCATGTTCGCGGTCCTAAAGCGCATTGGAGTGGGAGATGTCTTCCTCCAACTTGCTAAGGTGCTCTACACATGGCCAACTGCTCGTGTTCAGGTTAGTGGCATTGTAAGCGCTCCCATAGACATCACGAGGGGCACCAGACAAGGTTTCCCCCGTCTCCATTGTTGTATGCCCTGGTGGCTGAGCCATTGCCTTGCGCACTTCAGGAATACCATGCGCATTGGGGCCTGCCGTTCCCAATCTAATCATCTCTGCATATGCTGATGACACTCTACTTTACATATGTAACCCGGAGCATAACCTTGCTCCGTTGCAACAAGAGGTGATATTGTTTGGGGGACACTGCAGGCTTCAGATAAACTGGGATAAGTCCATCATATTCCTGGTCACTGCTGCCACAAAGCTGGTGCAATTAGACTACCCTCTGCAGTGGACAACAAATTCAGTCCGGTGGGCTTCTCCAGTTTCTTCCGCACCTGCTTGGGTTTATACGTGGGCTACCACAGTGCGGGCATTTGTCTGCTCCCCGCTGCAGTTGGATGGCTGAGGATTTCGTTTCTAGGCAGGATAAACGAGGGTTTTTTGGGACAGAGCTCTACCAGCTCACGTCCGCCATGTTCAACTGGTTAGCCACGCCCCCCGTGGATGGCAAATTCAGTGCAGTACCTGGCAATACAGGTGTACACGTACCCGGCGGTTGTGATTCTAGACAATTACGGTAGAGCAGTGCAGAAGCTCTTGGAGGCGATAAATCGCTGGGTTAGACTGTCGCTCGCTGGGCACATAGCCATCATGATAATGGTGGTGTTACCTCTATTCTTATCCCTGTTGATGAATATCCCGATGCTATTACCCCGAGTAGTGTTTGATAACCTACACGCCCTTCTGGTCCGTCTGGCCTGGGTGGGAAAACAGCTGTGAGTGTGCTGGGAGACACTGACCTTACCTTATGATATGGGGGGCTCAATACCCCTGATCAGGGAAACATACTACAGGGCTGCGCAGTGCATGTTCGCTAATTACTGGGTTCATGGTCCACTGGACCTACCGCTTTTGTGGCTGGAGCAGGATGCTGCGGCCCCACATATATTTCCCCAGATGCTGTTCAGGAGACCGGTGCGGGGCCATAACATCTTTGACTCCTTGAACACAATTATTTGCTCCTGGCAGGGCTTGCTGGAGCGGCAGGCCTGGTCACTGCTGTACTCACCCCATGTGCCCTTGGCTTGGTGTCTATGGTTCCCCATATCTGAACTGATGAGTTGGCGTATAGTACACCCTATTGCCGTATTTGAAATGCAAGAGTCAATGTCTGCTATTCAGTGAGAGGGACTTTACAACCGAACAACAATACTTCCATTACTTGTCACTGTTAGTGATATAAGAGCACTGTATACACTCAATCAATCATGTCACTTATAAAGCGCACTACATACCCGCGAGGGTCTCAAGGCGCTGGGGGAAGAGGGGGGTGGTGCTGCTACTGATCGAAGAGCCACTTAATGCGTTGATCCTGAAATGAGCACTTATCTGAATGCAGTCCCAGAGTACTCAATGTATTGAACATGAAAAAGCTTAAATACAATTTACTCAATGCATTTGACATGGAATGATTATGAATACAATAGACGACTACTCAATGTTTTTTCGGCATTTTCCCGGTGTTTAGACATAATATCTTGTTTAATATATTGCTAATTAATTATTACTTATTTAACTTCACATCCTATACCCCTACAAACCTAACAGCCTGCAAATAACATAAAATTAAAATAAATCAGTATTACATAATTTACACAATAAATACCAATCATATAATTAAATAAAATGTATTAAATAATTCATAATTAACTTCCCAACCTATCCGCCTATAATTCATTAACTAATTAATCTCCCACCCTATCCCCCTACAAACCCAACAACCTCTACAACACTAAAAATTACTATTAATAATTAAATAAAAATTATGACTCACTTAAAATTATAAACTATATTTAAAAACAATAATAACATTTATATAAATATTAGTAACACAAAATTAATATATCAGCTAAAACACATTAAAATAATTGTAAAACTATGGGCCTGATTATGATGGCGTGGAGACGCGGTCTCCCCGCCATCGTAAGCAAGATTATCCCCTGCCATATAACAATGGCGGACGGATGCCTGGCGGCTGGAATGCCCGACCGCCAAGGGTCCCACAGTCGGAATAATTCCGATTGCCTGTCGGACTGCCAGCTATCCCTAGAATGGTGGCGCTGCTTGCCAGGCACCGCCTAAGAGATTATAATATCCCTTTCCGCCTGTTTGTCAGCGGCGGTTAACCTGCAAAGACCAGGCAGGCGGAAAGAGACTTTGGGGGCCCGTAGCGGGCCCACTTTCCCCTCTGGCCCTGAGGTGTGGTTTTGGGGGGGCACCTATGGTGCCTCCCTACATTTCCCTGCACCATGTGGCAGGCACTGCATGGGATATGTCCAGTAGCCCCTTTTTGTCTTACGGCATGTGCTGCAGCTAGCAGCACACGCCGCAATACCAAATATAGGCATTGTGACCGCCGTGGTGGCGGTCTCATCATAATGCCTATGTCGGGACCGTCGACATCCTGTCGGGCGGTCCTGTTTCCGATAGGGTGGCGGGCGGACTAAAGTCCACCCACCATCCTAATCAGGCCCTATATTTTTAACAACTGTATTACTGAAAATGATATTAAAAACATCGATATTCTTAAGAATTACATTACATACCTCAAAAAACAATATTCTTGTCAATGATATTTGTGTGTCACAATATTTCATTTCCGATATTTATGTCTCCCGATAATTTAAACAAGATATTTTGTCTAAACACCGGGAAAATGAAGAAACACATTGAGTAGTCTTATTGTATTCAAACTCATTCCATGTCAAATTCATTGAGTAATTTGCAATCGAGCATTTTCCTGTTCGATGCATTGAGTGGTCTGGGACTGCATTCAGATAAGTGCTCATTTCAGGATCAATGCATTAAGTGTATACAGTGATCTTATAAAATAATTTAAGTGCAGTAACCATTATGCATGCTTGATGTTCTAAAATCAAAAACCACAGATATTTCCGCATAACATCTAAATAAAAACAGGAAATGAAATACATATGTGTACAAGTTTCCACATGTTGTATGAAACAGTCACGCTCTATTGCTGTATTTCATGCTGTTCTACGACACTTGAACGCTCTATCGGTAAAATGTGCAACAGTTGTTAAATAGTGAACAACTGTATTCAACACTTTCCTTAGTCAGCAAATGTATAAAAATAGACATTTATTCCTGGTTCTATGTATTAAGTAGTCTGATTTTTTTAAATTAAGCATCAATTTCATGTTCAATGTATTGACTAGTCTTGGGGTCCTTGAGGGCTGGCTCGGTGCCAGATTTTCTGAATTTCCACATAATATCATCAAATATCACTTTATTTGGTAAGAAAAAAAACATAAAAGAGCAAATACCAGTACATGCAATAAAATACAAGTCACAAATAAAACATACATATTGAAAACAATAAAACCAATATAAAATGCTACACTTCATAGGGCCAAAAAAGTCTGGCTAAAAAAATAACAGTCTTAAGATTTGCGGACATAATTTGCAAAAACCTACAGGTGTCCCTAAATTTGTGAATAAAGGGAAGACTCCACTAGATGGCTAGTCCATAGCTTTTGCCCTACTGGCCCAACTCCACTGAAGGTATTTCACAACAGCTCATACCACAGGTTCCATTGTTTCAGTACGCAGTAACCTGAGTGTTGGGCGATACTGCTCAAAATCCTTGCTTGCAAAGTGGGATAATCCAATTTTTTCTAGGGCTGCTATATCCAGGACAAAAAGCATGAAGTGTGCTAGGATCTCATCCGTCTCCAAGCATACCGGACACAAGGTACTTTCATCTACATTGGTCTGCCATTTTGAGGTAAAGGACAAAAGAGGTAAAGTCCCATATCGACATTTGAGAAACAAATTTCATGCGGTCGAGACGGCCAGATAGTCAAACAGAGGCTCAAATTCTGGATTAGGTTTTATTCCTAGAAAAGCACCCGTAAGAGAGCCAAGGTTCTCCCATCTCATAACATTCTCCCACTTGCATTTCCAAAACCTCTCCTTGAGTACCTCCTTTGAGGATGGCGACAAGCAGTCGGACCAGTGCTCACCAACGCCAAGTTCTACCAAAGTGTCACGCACATGGCACCACCATTTAACTCTGCGTGATTTGTCTCGGGCCACACTTTCTTTGAAAACTTGATAATATTAGGAGAGGGCTGGAGTATATTTCAATCTATGCCAATAAAGTAGGGGGCGTAAATTGGCCTTGGATGATATTACTTCAAGGCCCATATCATGTAGTAAAGGTAATAAGGGGTGCATTTAGGTAGATTAGCTAAACTTCTCAAAAAGTTATTTTTCAGCTCTGGCTAATTCTGATGCATTTATGTAGCCTCAGATCTCTGCCCAATACAACGCACTGGCCTCTGCCTTGGCCCTATAGTTTTAAAACAGGTGAAACTCGCTTGATTTTAGATGCATTGCAGGGTCTAAGAATTGCCGCAGCATGATGAGTCAAATTTAGGGCATTTTTTTAACCTAAGAATGCCAAATCAAGTTATTCCCAAGTAATTGGAATCAGTGACCTTATCTAATGGCGAACTGGCAGGAACGCTGGAGCCAGTAAAAGACCTATGGGGGCTGATGGTCATAAATTTCGTTTCGGTATTATTGATTACCAGTCCTCTTTGGTCACAAAAAAAACCAAATCTGTTTACTGTTGTTTGTAGGCCACTCGGGGTTTTAGAAATTAACAGCGTATCATTGGCGAATAGGAGAAGGGAAATCTTCCTACCCGCCAGCCTTGGTGCGCCACTTACACAATCTTCCAAATAAGCGAAAACCCTATTAGGTATAGTGAAAACAGATTTGGTGCAAGGACGCATCTCTGGCGTACTGCCTTGTGAATTCCTATTCCATGTGACAATTGCCCCTGGAGCTCCATCCGACCTGTGCATAAGTGCCTAATAATGTGCAGGAGGGACCTTGTTATCTTTTAAAACTTTCCATAATTTGGAGCGGGGGACCAGGTCAAATGCTGACTTCAGGTCTACGATGGCCAAGTATAAATGAGATTTTTCAGTTAAAACTGATGTAGATGGTCATGACCCTGAAGACCTAGTCTACAGTGCTTTTGCATCTTCTGAACCCTGCTTGGAGATAGGACCAGGCTCCATGATCTTCTATCCAATATCCTAATGGAAATGGGACCTGTCTATTAAAGACCTTTTGCAGGCAGAACATCAATGAGGCTAATCGGTCTATAATTGGCGGGGAATCTCTTTGGCCCTGTTAGACTTGGCACCATTGGCGTGGGTCTCCCTTCCATTTTTTTGCTGTTGCCTCTTATGTTTTGCTGGTTTTAGATGCTTGTGAGCACTGTGCCACTGCTGTTCAGTGCCACAGTGCAAGTGCTCCCTACTGTAAATTGATGTATGGATTAGTGACTCCATGATTGGATGATTGGTTTACTTGTCAGTCCCTAGTACAGTGCACTGAGTGTGCCCAGGGCTTGTAAATCCAATGCTGCTGGTGGGCTTGCAGCACTGGTTGTGCCATCCACAGAAGCAGCTTGTAAAATGTGTCTCAGGCCTGCCATTGCAGAGCCTGTGTGCGGTCTGTGACTGCCATGTCGACTTGGCAAGTGCACCCACTTGCCAGTCCCTAAACCTTCCTTATCTTCATATCAGACACCCCTAAGGTAGGCCCAAGGGCAGGGTGCATTGTAAGTATAAGGTAGGACATGCCCTGGTGTGTGTGGCATGTCCTAATAGTGAATTACAGCCATTTTCGTTTTTCACTATTGCAAGGCTACCTGTTCTCCATAGGCCAGAATGGGCAGTTTGATTATTACACCTTATAATCCTAACTGACCCAGGGAACATGGTAGAAAAACGAATTTAGTATGCCTGAACTCAGAATGATAAAATACATCTTTTAGTGAAGTTGGTTTTAACATTCTGTGTTTGAAAATACCACTTTTAGAAAGTGGGTATTTTCTTGCCTAAACTTCCAAGCCTGCCTCTGCTAGGTTGTGTATTCCTTGTCTGAAGATCGAGTGACAGGGGCTGGGGGTGGCTACAGGAGACAGGGTGAGTCAGCACAGGGCTGAATAGAAAGATCTGCATCCAGAGTGGAGGGAGGAGTTGCACCTGGGTCTGAATAGGGCTGTGCCTGCCTTCCACAATGCTGGCTCCACCTCCTGCCGGGCGTCTGATGGCTCTGCCCCTCACTCACAAAGGAAAGAAGGAGTCAGAAAAACAAAGTGCTCCAGGACTGACCAGAACTGGTTTTGGACTAGGCAGAGGCCTCTCTGCCTTCAGAGAACAAAGAGAAACTGTGTATAAAAACGGGACCCAGACCCCTAGGAAATTAGATCACTTCTGGGAAATCAAGAAACCTGTTGCCAAGGAGAAGAACCGGAGAAGCTGAAGGAGGAGTACTGCCCCTGTGCTGTTTTGCTGATTGGGATTGGCCTGCAGTGGTTGCTTTCTACCAAGGACAGGAGAAAAGACTTTGCTGTGCTTTGTCATCTTGAAGAAGAGAATCTCCAAGGGCTTGAACTAGAGCTTGCCTACTGCCTGAAGTCTCAGGGATACAAGACTTCACCAACCAGCTCCCCCTGCATTCCCTTGCTGGGAATTGAAGTGCCTGCTGTTGTGCTGGGCCTTCTGAGAGACTGCGTGTCGCTGGGAGCTGGAAGCGCGACGCAACAACGAGAAGCGTGTCGCCGCCGCAGCCGCGGTCATCGCATCGCCAAGGAAGCGAGACGCCGCTGCCGCTGTCATCCTCGCATCGCCGAAGCGCGGCGCATCACCGGAGAAGCGGGACGCTGCCACAGAGGTCATCGTCGCATCACCAGAGAAGCGCGTCGCAGGGCCTGTCGCGGCTCCAAAGATCATCGAGTCGCCACACGGCCGTCGGGCGTGCACGCATCACACCAACGTTGTCACATCGCAACCAAGACGCCATTTTGTCGCATCGTACCGGAGAAGAGTATCGCATCGAGGTGCCATCTTGTCGCATCGCACCGGAAAGCAGTAAGAAACCGACGCATCACCTCCCCACACAGTAAGGAAGCGAGCATCAACTCCCCTGCGCAGCAGTAAGGAACCGACGCATCCACTCCCCTGAGTGTAAGGAACCGACGCATCACCTTCCCTGCGACCCTTTTTTTCTTTGCGTTACGCATTCAAGGTACATTGAGAGTAAAGTGTCGCATTTACAACTTGAGAGAACTGAACTATTTTATAACCTTTTAAAGTCTATTTTTGAGTACAGTATTGTGGATTTTTGCTATTGGGTCTTGTGATAAGTCTATATAAAGATTACTTATTTTTACATAACAACCTGTGTGGTGTCCATCTGTAGTGTTTTCACTGTATTACTGTATGTGTTCCCAAATGCTTTTACACACTGCCTCTGAGATAAGCCTGTCTGCTCGTGCCAAGCTACCAGGGGGTGAGCAGGGGTTATTTTAGAGTGTATCCCCCTATCCTGACTAGAAGCAAGGGTCCCTATTTGGACAAAGGTGCAAACCATTGCCAACTAGAGACCCCCAGTTCTAACAGGCCCTTTTTATAAACGGGAACGATTTTGTCCGCTTTTCAAGTGTGTAGAATTTCCATCCCTGCCAATATGAGAGCGGTCAGCACATTGATGTACTTGGCCTAGTACTCAATATCGGCCAATTAGAGGTCCCCCAGGATCCCATCGGGTCCTGCGGCTTTTCCAGCAGCTAAGGACTTAATTGCCATCACTGTCTCGTTGATCTCTATAGTTATCGGGTAAAAAGCAAAATATACAGAAGAGTTCAGGAAAGTTTCATCACGCCTCATCTCAGCTACAGTAAGGCCATACAAATCTGGAAAATGCTTATGCCAGTTTGGTTTCTGGTTGAATTGAGTCTGCTAGACTGGATGCTGAGCTTTGCCCTTTATTAGTTGCCAGGTATCAAAATTGGCTGATATCTTTTTGTGTTGCAGCCTCATAGACTTCTTCCCAAAACAGGGTGTTCCATTCATACTGGGCTTTATGTTGAATTCGCTTAAAATAATATATGAACAAAAAAGCCATTTCTTTGATACCCCAACAGAAGCGTGGGATTGGATCAAGCACACCTTCCCAGACCTACCTATTGATTCGGCTCACCGGCGATCAGAAGAGTCTCATTTCAGGCGGCGGGAGTCTCAGCGTCAATGAACTAAACCTAAGCGATATGAGGAAGATACGACTCCAACACCCGCACAAGCGCTGGAAGAGCAGAGAAGGGCTATTATTTCCGCTGCTACTTTCAGAGACACAAGGACAGTCACAGATGACTAATCATCCACAGGAGATACGGTTCAGTCGGAACCGGAACGTAGCCCACCCCTGTTTTCTTCGCTGTCCTCGCATGCGGGGAATACACTCCTCAATTAAAAGAACCGTGGCAAGATTACCTGAAATTGGGCTAGTTCATACTGCTGTGGCGGACTTCCTGTGCTACATTCTGTAAGTAAACATAACTCTGATGGGAGAGACGATACTGGTTCTCCCGCCTGAGGAGGTAAGACTGCTATTTGGACACCTTGTGTACCCCAAATGTGACAGAGAAGGATATTAGTCCCCCAGATCGGGGCGGGTGCCTGCGCTCCCTTATTCTCGTAGAGACTTGAATACTGACGTGGGGCGCGGGTGGTGGGGCCCCTCCTCTCTTTTGCTTAAGTGAGGTTTCTTTTTGGAGCGTTGGCAGCTCCCGGAGTTTCTTTTAGCCATGACCCCCATTGCAGTAGCAAATGTTCAATGTTTTGAATTATTATTATTGTGTGTTGTTATTATAGTTTGGTTGAACCAAGTTCCGCAGTTGGACCATGTATTGGGGTGTTTGAATGGGGTGCTGGTGGGCCGGATCTCACGGAAACTGTTCCTCCATTGGTTTATCTCTATGTATGTTGATGGCTGGATCAAGTGCGACACAATCCTATACTTGTATCACATGGAACATTAGGAGGATGGGTTCGCCCCACAAACGGCATAGAGTACATGCCCAATTGATCCGACGAAAAGCACAAATAGTGTTCTTACAGGAGACTCATTTATCCACTCTGGAAGCCACTAAACTTCAACATGAATGGAGAGGGCAATTGTATAATACGGTTTACTCTGCTTTTGCTCGAGGGGAGGCTATCTGGTTACGATCCGGGGTCCCATTCGTAGTGCAGAAAAAACGGATAGACAAGGAGGGCAGGTTCGTCCTAGTCCGGGGTACACTGGACGGGAGCCCAGTAGTGCTTTGAAGTCTGTATGCACCTAATTCCGATCAGGAATCATTTTATGCCCGAGTCAATGCGGCGCTAGCTGTTCGGTCAGATGTCGGCTGGGTGCTTGGAGGAGACCTCAATGCGGTTGCAGATGTTGTCTTAGATAGATCCCATCCTCCCCTAGCTGGGGCTCAATCACTACGTCATTCGAAAACATTACTTAATTAGGTAAAGGGTTGGGACCTCACAGATATATGGCACAATCATAATAAGGGTATGAGAGAAAACTCATTTTACTCGGCCACACATGATCTTCACACACAAATTGATTACATTTTATGTAGTTAACACTCCTTGCTCAGATCACTCGAGCTGCCTATGTGGGCAAAACAATATCAGAACATAGCTCTTTGGAGATTACATTTTCATGGGGTCGTGTTCCAACATCGGTTCCCACATGGCGCCTTAATCCCGGCCACTTAGAAGATGGGGTATATCACGCAACACTAGCATCCACCATAACTCATTATTTTACTGAAAACGCTGGCACAGCGTCTTCGATGGGATTGGAATGGGAGGCATTCAAAGTGGTAATAAGGGGTACAGCCATTAGCACTTCCCCTGGAGCCCGACAACAAGTCTATCGAGACTTGCAGGACACTGAAGATAAACTGCACACGCTTGAAACTAGAGCAGCTCGAGAACCCCTGGCTAAACCAGATTTCCAGGAGGCACGTATTAAATATGCGGACTTATTGGATCAACTACGTATAATCGATTACCATACTTATTTACATAAAACGCACGCAGACTCAGATAGACCAGGTACCTTGCTGGCACGGATTCTGAGAAATGCCAATCCCCCCACTCCTATAACTGAAATTTGGTCGTCCCAACACACTAAAGCCATTACACAAACGGACATTAACAAAGCCTTCTACGATTATTACAGAGCGCTGTATACCTCCTCACCACAGATTGATCAATTAAATATTAACACATTTCTGGAATCAGTAGAACTACCGCAGATATCAGACGAGAACAAGACAATGCTAGCTGAACCTATCACAATGATGGAAATAAAAGCTGCAATTAAGGACCTCCCTAATAACAAAACCCCAGGATTGGATGGCCTCCCCGCGGAGTTTTATGCAACTTATGCACAACAATTGGCGCCACATCTGCATAAACTTTATAAGAAAGCCTTCGAAAGAGGTACGCTACCCCCCTCTACAATACAAGCATTAATAACTTCACTCCCCAAACCCGGGAGGGATCATTCTCAGTTATCTTCATACCACCCGCTCTCATTATTAAACACTGAGTTCAAGATATTAAGTAAAATCCTAGCCAACCGCTTAACGTCCCCTGTACCAAAATTGGTACACATAGACCAATGCGGCTTTGTCCCTGGGCGTAGTACATCTTTGAATATACGTAGACTGTGTAACATCATGTTTGCTTGTACCGAGGAGAATTCTGAGGCAGGCTGTATTACGCTAAATCTCACTCAAGCGTTTGATACACTGAGCTGGGATTATATGATGGCCGCACTATTGAAATTCGGGATCCCACAAGCCTATACCCGCTGGATCCAACTATTATATCATCTTCCCACGGCAAGAGTGCGCACAGGATCGTACATCTCAGAACCATATCAAATACAACGTGGCACCAGACAGGCCTGCCCCCTTTCGCCTATACTGTTTGCTCTTGCCCTTGAATCACTGGCCCACAAACTTCGAGCATCCTCTTTGGAGTGGGGGATAAACATTAATAACACCCACCATGCCTTATCACTTTATGCAGATGACATTATCTTATACACAGGGAACTTGCAGAACAATTTAGTCCCAGTAGCACGACTCTTTTCAGACAATTCGAGCGCATTGCTGGCTTAGTCATTAATTATGAGAAGTCTTATGCTTTCCCATTCGGTAATAATATAGATGCCCTGACTATACCATTTGGACATCGAGAGATAATTATAGCACATAATACCTTTAAATATCTAGGGATCCAAGTGTATAGAACCAAAACTGATCTCATTGAGGGCAACCTACATAAAGCGATACGGTCCCTGAGGGCACAGATTGCTTTCTGGACATCACTTCCTCTATCAGTAGCGGGACGTTTGGCAATTTCCAAAATGGTCATGCTCCCGTGATTACTGTACTACTTTACAAATCTTCCAGTGGTAATCCTGAGAGCGGTATTCACAACCCTGAATACACTACTGACTTCCTTAATCTGGGGAACAGGCGGAGACGCCTGAGCTTAGCAAAGTTGCAACTCCCATTAGATGCCTGGGGAATGGGAGCTCCAGACTTCTATGCGTATTGCCTAGCTTCACAACTGCAATGGCTCTCATACTGGCTGGCAGGCCGTAACCTGCAGGAAATAGCATACTCGGAGCATATGCTGGCTCAAGGCATGTTGCATAGACTGCGCTCTCCAAGCGGATCATTACCACACACCGCAGGAACCCTTCTTAGAACTGCACTCACATACTGAAAGCAGGCATTAAATTACACGAACACTCTCCCTGCATATGCGCCGAATGTACCACTATTAGGCATTCCGACTAATCTAGGAACACTTACCACCCGTAAATTAAAACCTTGGTTGGTGGCAGGAGTGACAACAATAGGGGACTTATTTGGCGATAAAATGTTACTTACGTATACTGATTTTGTAAGCGAGCTGGGTGTCACGGAGACTCTTTTCATAACCCATGCGAGTCTGTTACGGTACGTCAAAAAATACTGGGCACCTAATGGGGCAGAACCAAACACCCATGAGCTTGTTCACTTAATGTACCTCATGGGGACGGGTAGCCACTTAACACGATGGTTCTATCGGGGCATATGCACACACCGTCCTACCCCCCTCACTTCAATACATGTGAAATAGGAACAGGCTATCGACAGACCGCTGTCAGATAAGGAATGGGCAACAATATTGGAATACCCAAAACGAACCTCCTGTAACACCCGCTTCAAGTTCATTCAGTATATGATCACGCAGAGAGCGTACCTGACCCCACATAGACTACATGTCATCTTCCCTGCCATTCTGCCACACTGCCCCAGATGTCCGGAACAAGATGCAGATTTATTACATATGCTCTGGGCCTGCCCCAACCTGGGACGATACTGGGGTGGAATAACTACGGTCTTAAAAGAGGGAGTAGGGGATATAGGATGGCACAAAGTAGAGGCAAGTATATTGGGTTTATACAGAAGACGTAAAGAACACAAGGTACAAGCTAGATTTGCGGATCTGGCTTTACTCCTTGCTAAACGAGGTATTACTAGGAGATGGAAATCTCCAATGCCCCCTACACTACTCAGTTGGAAGGAGGAAGTGGAAAGATGGGGTATGGCGGAGACTGTGGCGATCCGTAGAGAGGAGAAAAAAGGCCTAAGAAAGGAACCGATCGCAATGAGCTGGGATCATTTGTTGGAAACCTTCAAAGCATTTGACACTCTTACTCTATAGGACTCCATATGAGGTATTCTATTCTAAAGAGAAGACATTACCCTCACATCCTAGATTGGGCAACCGCTGGGTTCAGGAATCCCACTATTCCCAATTACCCCCTATATATGAAGAAGACTACTATCTAGGATTCGCTCATACTGTCTTTTCGCGTGCATAATCCAGGTCCTAGATATAACCTTTCTCAATGGGAACTTTCAATATTCTGTGGCGGCTCGTCAGCAGGGGCGGGGGGTGGAGAGTTACTAAAATGTATACTACTGACTAGATATTTATCCAGGAAAATTGTACAATTATTAAATAACATGATGGGAAGAGATGTTATACTAAGATGACAACTGTTAAATTGGGTCCCAAGGAGATGGGACTGCTATAGTAACACAGGATTGCGCTGTGTTAGGATTGTATGCGAGTTATGTCATCACTGTGTATATATGCATGATACTGCTATGTTGGAATTGATCTTTGAGCATTTCTTTCCTCTGTACCGTTACTGGAGAAATTGAATAAAGTTTGTTTAAAAAAAATGTTGAATTCGCTTATAGTTTACCCTACTAGCACTTATGGTATCGACATCCCCTTGTCCAAGTGCCTCCCGTAGCTCTAATCTGGCCCTACTGGAATCTTTATTTAACCGGGTACGTCTGGATTGAATTGTTCTGGCTGCATCAGTATGGTACGGTGTAAAGCACTCCCCCAATTTACTAAATAACGAGTCGTGTATCCCTGGCATTGCCGGCAATCTGTTTTCAGTAGACTGTAGATGTTCGAGTTCTGCGGTGGCTTCAGCAGGGCCCTGTTCATTGTGCTCCTAAGGTCGAGAGGGGAAGACACGTCTGCCCATTTTATTCTTCTCCCGTTATTGGAAGAAACCAGATCTGTAGCAAGAGGAACAGGGGTCTGAGCTGGCTGCAAGAGATTACTAAGAGCAATCACTATCAGGTCTAATTTATACCTTCATATCGAATGCAGCACACCATAAAGTAAGAGCTATCATCTTCATCATCATCATCAATCAACTTTATGTCGGTTTACTGTGCCATAAAAGTGCATAATACAAGATTATAAATATACCTAAAAACATTATCAGACAAATCTCAACTCATTGCAGTACAAATATGTAAAACAATCATACTACATCAGTTGTCCGAAGGCTACCACAATCCTCAGACAAAAGACCATGGAACATAAACCTCAAAAAAGGCCTTAAAAGTGGGCTCATCAGGGGTGCGCTATGTCACCCGAATGATCTGAGTTATTACCTTGTGTGAGGAGCTCAGATCTACTCAATGAGATAGATAAGAGCTATCATTATGGTAGCTACCCGGCTAGTACAGCCGAGGCAGTTGAAGGTATGTATAGCATTACGATCTGATGGGGTACGGCCTTTACATGCCCTTAGCTCGAATATAACTGAGAAAGAGAGGAGCTTATAAGCCACATCTGTCCAACGCTTTACTGGGGCGACATCAATAGACGGAACGCCGCATGCCTCGTCTTCAGCTTCAAAGAGGGCAAAGCTACTATTGTCAAGGGGTTCATACACCGTATTGAAACCCCCTGCAATAATTAGGCAATCATGTGTGGTGTAGGAATTCCTATGAGATGCAAGTTGGTGTTTCGTCTGTGATTCTGCAGCCACCCCGTCCCTCTCTTCTAAACATTATAAATATAATATGAACGTGAATCAACCCCTGTGACCTTTAGGCTTAGGATGTCGTCAGACAGGACATCTAGAGAGCAAAGTTTTGCCATCAGCGTAATGTGGACCCAAATTAAGAGACCACCCGACAGGCGTCCCTGTCCATTATAACATGCAGGTCTAAAAAAAATTACAAAACCAGATCTGTGGACAGACTCAACACTCCAGGATTCCTATAAGACGCAAATATCAAATTGATCAATAAATGATCCCAACTCTGGGTCCTTCAACTTTGATCTAATCCCAGCCAGATTCTAAGATAACAAATGAGCTACATTCAAATGTTGAACACAGATGTCTAGAGCAGGGTTTGTATCTAAGACGTTTTGATGTCCCCTCATTATGTTACAATCTGGGGAGTCTCGCTCACTTTCCATTGGGTAACCCAATCCCCGACAGGGGATATATATGAGATCGTTTCCAGTCGGTCTACCATAGAAGTGTCCAAGGGTTGATCAAAGTGGTGATTCTGCTGGGGATCGACGCCCTGAGACAAATTTAGCTTAAACTGGATCAGGGTACCAGAGGGGGGACATTTACGCAACTCCAAACCTGTCAATCCATCCAAAAAGATTTAGATTTACATGTTATCTTAATAGAGTCATAAGTTCCTGTTGTGGATGAAGTGTCATGGAGGCGTCTGGCTTGTAAGGTATCAGATAGTATAATGGAGTAACAGTGCCGCACTGTCCTTATGTAATGTATGCTCTTATTAATTGGAGAATCCTCATCCTCGCGTGTTCCTAAAGACAACTTCGGGACCTTCACCATATAGACGGTTCCTGTGATGTCATGTTGAGAAGTTCCTTTCTTCCCTATCAGAGAAATCCTAGGAAATGGGACACTGGTTTCAGTTCGACCTTAGGTTTGTGAGGAGCCACAATGGCAGGGGCCATGGAAAAAAATCAATGGTGAAGTCCACGCAAGGGGGTTCTAGGGACGAGTTTTAGATGTGTAATGTGCAGCCCGTTGTGTATGTGTTCTCCCCATACTATTATCTCTGCGCCTATTGCGCTCTGAAATCAGGGCCATAAAAGAGGGGGGCACATCACTTGATGGAGCTTTGCGTGTAGATGAATGTATTAGGGTTTTTAAAGGCCCAACCTCAGCTGTTAGGGAAGACACTTGTACCTTTAGTGAAGCGATCTCGTCTTGTAACTGTCTCAGTAGGACCAAGGTCCCTTCAGGTCCCACACTGCCCTCCGCCTGATGTGCCCCAGTCATGGATGTTAGAGGTGAATTGTTTGAACTTCTGCCTGCTGGTGTCTCATCACTGGATGTGGTAGGCAAGTTACTTAAGATAGTGTCTGGGGCATTCCCACTGGCTCCTCTCCTGGCAAGGAGCCTGGTGTGACAAGAAGGGCAAAGCTGTTGGAACATTCAGGTAGATTAATCAATGGCCCCGTGTCATGGATGGGTGCAACAATGTGACCAATAGATAAAGAATAAGTGGTAGACATACCCTCGGTAACCCCTCAGCCGGCTGGATGGAATCGGCTGCCACAGATTTAGACGACTTCTTTCTAGAGAATAGGGGCGCTTCTTTATCACACTTTTAAGGGCGAGTTCGCCCCTGATCTTCCCCCACCTCCTCAATTAAAGCAAACGTTGGAGAAGATTGAGACTTAGTAGAGACAGTAGGTGGCACGAGTTTACAGCTTTTGTTTTTCTTGCCCTGTGAAGTGTCTGCTGCTTCCCGTTTGCCCAGACCTATAACTCGAGAAGACCCACGTGGGTTTAAGAGAACATAACTAGCCCTAGACACAGGGTAGAAAAGCAATCTCTAGGCTGCACCTGAGTGTATCAGTCCAAACACACTAACTTACTAATAAAACTTACAGGGGAAATCTAGATAACATCTACAGGAGAGGCCAAAACGGAAACCTCTTCGTGGAAGGAGAAACCCTACAGCAGCAATCATTACACAGACAAGAGCCCTCGATCGAGTCAATAAGCAACAGCCGACAAAAGAAAGAACAAAAGAACCCCCCAGTCAATAATGCAGAGCCAAAGAAACAAACGGACTCATAAAAGTTACGACATATTGAAAAAGAAGAGCGGGCCGCCTCCTGGGGCCCTAAGCAGTCTGGACCTTGTGGTTTATTGGCAATAGAGATGTCTCCAGCATAATATCTTTCACACTGCCTGAATCAAAGCTATACCTAAATTACATGCTCAGCTTTAATCCTGAAAATCGAACATGGCTCAGATCGTCCTGTACTTATGTTGGACATCCCTGCACTAGTTGCTGACTATATTCAGGGCCACTGGAATTATGCGGCACAGGAGGGTCAAATTATGTGGCATGGTTGAGTAATTTATGCGGCAAGAAAAGTTAAATTATGCAGCATTATGCGGCACATTTTGTGACACTATTACTTCATTGTTTTGTCATTTGTAAACTTGTTAACACTGTCTGGGCATTAGTTGCACCTCATTAGTACCAGTTTGACACCCAATTATAAATAATCTACAGAAAGGTGATCAGCCAATCTCTGCAAAGGGCTTCCACTGCACGGCAACACGTGTCACTGCGTTCTAAGGAACTTTTGACCCGTTTAAGCTAGAAACTATTTTTGTTGTTGTTAAAATATGCAGATTATGCCTCAGAAGATGGATTATGTGGCAAATGCGGCAAATATATAATTATGTGAAAATCTCCCTGGCAGCGCAATCACATAATTCCAGTGGCCCTGACTTTATTGAAATACGTTCTCAGTCCTTAAAACTTGTGTATTCATTGTACAAGACATCATGACCAAAACTGACTCTGACAAATGTGAACTTTAGGTGCCAGTTCAGTCGCGTATGGGGGGCTGGTCTAGAGGCGCGTGGTAGCCAGTGGCGGCTCCTCGAGGGAGTGCTGCGGGGCGGCGGGGGAGGGGCAGGGTGGGGAGTAGTAAACTCCGGCATACGGCCGAACGGAGTTAAGTAAATAAATAAATAAAACGAATTACATTGCGCGCGTTGCAACGCCAAATGGCAATGCGGCGCGCAATGTAATTTGTTTTATTTATTTATTTATTTACTTAACTCCGTTCGGCCGTATGCCGGAGTTTACTACCCCCCCACCTTGCCCCTCCCCTGCCCCACCGCCTCGCAGCACTCCCTCGAGGAGCCGCCACTGGACCTCCAACATCTTATTCCACACTTCGTAGAGCGCCCTCCATGTCCAACATGTAACAAGACACTAGCGGAAGACTGATTATTGACCATTGCACATTTACAGGCCTTCCTCGATTACCGCAATCTGTGGTTTTATGGTAATCGTCCCTCTGTTCACTTTACAGTACAGTGGCGGATGCGGAGAGGGACTTGGTGGGGGTTGGACTGGGGCGTACTCCAGAGCCTATGGGAACGGAGGTCCAGACTCTGTTGTCTTTGTTCAAATCGAGCTCGCCGGATGATCCTTGGGCGTCTGAAGTTCAGGGTTTGGTTCCTTCGATGGGCCTGGTTCTGGTGACCACCCTGCTGAATTCCTCTTTCTCTGCAGAGGTAATTGCTCAACAGAGCAAGTAAGGCATTATTATGGCCCTGCTTAAGAAGCTTAGCCTGGACATCAACACCTAGTCAAATTACAGACCCATCTCTCTACCGCCCACCATTCCAAGATCGGTGAGCGGTAACTAGCACAATGGCTGTCGCAGCACCATGAACCATATGACGTTTTGGGCTTTGCGAAGCTGGACTTCCATTCCAGCATCGCA
The DNA here is from genome assembly GCA_963921515.1 of Calotriton arnoldi. Classification (NCBI taxonomy): domain Eukaryota; kingdom Metazoa; phylum Chordata; class Amphibia; order Caudata; family Salamandridae; genus Calotriton; species Calotriton arnoldi. The sequence goes on along the minus strand of CAWUFW010002341.1, from coordinate 12,193 downwards.
ATGGAAATCTCTTTGGCAACCGTGCTAGGTTATCCAAGGACGGGCCTGGATTTGGGTCACCACGTAGACCTTTTATTATTAGACCTCTCTGCTGACTTTAATATGGTGGATCACAACATCTTGATCCACAATTTTGCAGCATCTGGCCTGCAGGGATTGGCCCAATCATGCTTTTCCCTCCTTCCTGTCTGAACAGAGCCAATCTGTGGCCCGTCCCCGTTCATGATCTAGACCTACACTTGGGACTTATGGAGTTGAACCCTGGTCTTCCTTGTCCCCTGTCCTTTTCGATATTCATCTGCAACCACAAGTTTTCATCACAAGATCCTACCCTCTAAAGTGGACAAAACTCACGAGATCCCTTTTTTTTTTTTTTTTTTTTAAAGCTTTCTTTTGTAAATTTCAGGGATAGATAACAAACAAGAACATCATTGCTCAGGGTCACAAGAGTTATCCACAGAATACATGACACAGCAATATACAAAGAGACATCACAATTTCAGCTCCTTGTAACAGCAAGAGATATGCAGGGTAGACAAAATATGGCCCACTGGGCAAAACGTGACACAGTTGTTGGGAAAAACAGATGTAGGAATGGCACTGGCATGAGATAGGTCCATACTCCCAGGACCTGACAGGTTGAGGACAGACCAGGAATAGAGGACAAAGACAGGTAGGGAGGAGTGTGATTCCGGGGTGAGTAAGTAGTCTCGTAATGGTAACCATAGTCCTTGGGGCTAGAGGTGAGGGGCTGCAACTGTGCGTAGTCTACAGTAATCTTATCGCAATGAATCATGCTTTTCAGCCAGGCAGAGTCCCTGGGGCAGAGTCCCTGGGCCACTGCCCCAATGGAGCGCCAGTTCCCATTTTGCACGTAGGAACTAAATAGAGGTGAACCAGCGGATGCTCACGAGGATGTCCTGAGTGTATCCTAGGAGTGGCATCAAGGGGGTGGATGCAAGCGTAATGCCTATCATGGTAGAGGCTAGGGAGAATATATTGGTCCTGTAGTGACCTATGAGTGGGCATATCCAGGTGAGATGGGCAAAATCAGCCTCTGTGGCTCGGCATTTGGGGCATTGGGATGAGAGAGCAGGGTCTATGCGTGCTAGGGCTTTGGGCGTGGTGTAAGCGGTGTGTAGGAATTTGAAATGTAATAGTTTATGTTTATGATTGATAGAAACAAGCTTGGTTTAGGAACACTAATAATACCAGACTTTATCTGAGAGTGTGTGACCCAAATCAGTCCCCAGGCTTCCCTGGCCCATTTGGAGGAATCAGATTTCATAGCCAGGAAGGTTTGGTACAACTGAGAAAATAACCGCCCTCCATCGTTATCAGAAATAATAATCGTTAACGGTGGGAAGTCATCTAGGGCCAGAGGGTAGGAAGATAATTTGGAACGTAAAGTATTATGGTGCCGTCAGAGTACAAAATGGTCCATATGAGAAGCATTTTGAAATTGCGTGCCATCAGCGTGCGAAAGTACTTGGCCATCTGGGAAAACATCTCCCACTGTTTGTAGGCCGTGTCTGTGTAAGGTGCGTTGAACTAGTTTCTCTCTTGTAAGGGGGAGCCAGGAGTTACCAATCAATGGTAGATCTGGTGAGTAAAGGATACCCCCTTCTAATGCGTGGGGACAGTATCGCCATGCCCAACTGGTGGTGGACGGTGTTTGTATATATGAAGGGTCCATTGGAACTCCCTCCAGAAGTATGGATTATAGCGGCAGGTCTCTGACTTAATCCCTCTCCGGCTTGAGATAGGGGAGTCGAGCATCTGGGTGATGCCAACGGTATGCATATTGGCATTGTGCAGCAAGATAATAGAGTTGGGGGTCAGGGACCCCGTAACCACCGCACTCATAAGGGAGGATCAATGTATCCCATCAGATGCTGGGTTGGTGTTCGGCCCATACGAGCTGTAAAAGTAGACTGAGTAGGGTGGTAAAGAAATGTTGTGTCAATGGCAAAAGAATTTTAAGGAAGAGGTAGAGGAAACGAGGAAGGACAACCATTTTGATTATCGCCACATGTCCAGCCATAGGAAGCTGAAGTGTAATCCAGTGTTCTACTTGAGCTGAGAGCGTATCGATGGCGGGGCCGCAGTTGAGCTGAAGGATCGGGTCTTTTTCTCTATGTACGTGAATGCCTAAGTATTTGGTGGAGTCGGTGCTCCATGTTTGGGGATATTCCAGGGCCTTCGGCTCGGTACAATCAGTGAGAGGGACCAGTTCTGATTTAGCCCAATTGATGTGTAGGCCAGAAAGGCCCCCAAATCTCAGAATTTGTTGTCAGAAGGATTGTAAACGAAGAGCAGAATGTCATCAGCATAGATGGACCGTTAAAGGGGGCCATGCGTGAGCTAAAGACCGCGATGCATATGCCTCTCTTGAAGATGGCAGACCACGGGATCCATTGCAATGATAACTAGGAGAGGGGAGAGGGGGCAGCCTTTTCTGGTCCCCCTAGCTGCAGGGAAAGGACCTGTGAGTGAACCATTCACTCGTAGTCTAGCCTGGGCCGGAATAAAGGAGCATGGCCAGGGGGAAGAAACCATGGGGAAGGCCTAGTTTAACGTCGCCCTCAGAATGGACCACTCCAGGGAGTCAAATGCCTTCTCAGCATCTAACAACACTACTGCTGCTGGGACCGCTGGGGAGACCCTATTTAATACTGCGAATATCATCCATAGATTAAGTGAGGTGGACCTGGGTGGACAAAGCCTGATTGGACCGGAGAGATAATCTGCTCCATTAATAGAGATCGTCTGGTGGTGAGGACTGTGGCTAAAATCTTATTATCAAGATTGAGGTGAGACAGGGGGTGGTAGGAGGTGCATAGTTTGGGGTCTTTGCCAGGCTTCAGCAGAAGCGTGACCACAGCTTCTCACAGAGTGGGAGGTAAGATGCCTGTTTCAAGGGACTCAGCATACATGGCAAGGAAATGAGGTGCTAGTTGGTGTTTATACGCTTTGTAGAAGGCTCCAGTGAGGCCATCTAGGCCAGGGGCCCTGGAACCATCAAGGGCATCTATGGCCTGCGTAATCTCCTCACAAGTGATGGGTCCACTAGGAAATGCTGTTGACTGTCAGATATCCACACCATTGCGATCTCCGCAAGGTAATCCACGATCTCTGCCGAGTCACCAGAGGAGCGGGAGGAATATAGTTGGTCATAATAGCGTAAGAGCTCAGCCATTATGCTCACATTATCAGAGATGTTGTCACCAGTGGAAGATTGCAGCTAGGTGATATAGCCGCTGAGATGGTTAGGGAGTAGCAAACGTGCCAGAGTTCGGCCAAGGTGTACCCCATCACCATTTCGCCTAGCGGTGGTGTGTTTTCCCATATATGCTATTTCCCTTTTGACCAGGCCTCAGAATTCGGACACTTAGATCGAGCGTCGATGTAATTGTGGAGAACGGTGGGGTCGAGAATCTGCGTGATCGAATCTCTCAGCTCAGATTCAAGCAGAGACAGTTGGGAGCGTATTCCGCACAGGATCCCCACATGCTTGGAAATACATACTCCGCGGATATAGGCCTTGAAGGCCTCCCAAAGGGTGGCCTGGGTCGAGACCAAACCAGCATTAAGGGTAAGATACTTGGTGATTGAGTGGCGTAGTTCAGAGCAGAAAACTATGTCATGGAGAGCCTCACCCGGGAATCGCCAAGAGCGTTCCAGTCCGCCTTCATATGTGAGCTGCAGCACTCATCGAACTGGGCAGTGATCAGACAGAGTGGGTGGTAGATGCACGACATCAGTCGGTCAGTGCATGGCATTTGCAGAAAGAACAATAACACACACACTAGAGCCTGATGAGGTTTAAAGACCTGCAGGGGCCATCTCCCCTAAATTGCAAAGTCACACAACACAATGAGGCCACCTGGGTCTATGTGGAGAGTAAAGAAATATAAGGGAGTAGGATATCCCTTTTACAGGACGATTCCCCTCACCCACCCATAGGTGGCATATTTCATCATATGGAAACCTCCTCACATCGCAAACCTAGTTGCGATGTTGGCTACAACCCCCTCTCTGAGAGGGAGGAGCTCAGGGATGTTTTCAGTGTTTCTGCTAGAGGTTTCCTAAAACCAATGATGTGGGCAGAGTGTGGTGAGGAAGGACTAAAAGGTGATAGGTGGGCTAAAACTAACTCTACAGTAGGCTAAAAAATGTTATTGACATACCGCAGTGCGAACATGCGCCCAAGGCAGTTTTGCTGATGAGGACATATTGGCTCCCTTGAGTTTGCGCCAAGGTAGAGTTGAATTAAATGACCTGACTAAGCGGGTTATTCACAATCACCAGTGGAACCCTATCTGAGCGAAGACTTACCTCAAACCACTGGAGTAGTATTGTATGTTAGAATACTGAGAATTGTGACGCGACACTGACATCACTTTCATTATCTTTTTTGTTTTTTACGTCATTCACTCACTTTCTTTCCTGGTCCTGATGAAAGCCACTGCACATCTACGGAGGACATTAGGCAGAAACATGTCGACCAACACTTATCTATGACAAGTTTGAATTCCCTCCTTTCATAGTACTTGCTTTTAGTCCTGACCGATGGAGGCCCTAATAATTTTTTTTAGCCTACTTTAGAGTTAGTTTTAGCCCACCTATCACCTTTTAGTCCTTCGTCACCACACTCTGCCCACATCATTGGTTTTAGGAAACCTATCCTAAAAGTGTTGGAGCCACAGGCAGGCTATTTTCCACTGGCAAGGGAGTAGCTTTGAGGAAAGTCTGACTATCAGCGTCCCTTCCCCCGTTTGAGCTCAGGAGGCCCCATTATGGCATAACACATATCTAAAAAGAAAACACTACCGATTGGGAATGGTATTGTGTATATATTTTCTTGGCATTTATTAAGGAGACTCACTTTGAGTCGCTTACTAATAGGATTGGTACTAGGGATCATTTTGTGGTCCTGACGAAAAGCCGTGGGATAATGGCTTGAAACATGTAGACCCTGAGATGCATACACATAAACGTATGCCTTTCAATTTTCCCCTTTTTTAACCATACCAGCAAGAGGTCTGAAAAAACATTTGTTCCTACTTAGCCAGGTATTTGTTTTTTAACTTTAGTTAAGGCCCTCCCACTCTTATACCACCCAACTCTTCATAGGGAGCACCTCTTCAAAAGGTGCTCCCAAGTATTCGTTTGGTAGCAGCACGCCCCGTTCCATAGCGGGACGGGAAGAACCCTATGATGAAGCATGCCACCAAGGGAAATCTTGGTGGGTGAGTGTTATATTAAGAAAACTTTCAGTTTTCTATCTGAAAAAAGCGTGGAAAGATAGTCCAAACAGCACGGATGGACTCTCTTGGATTGTTACACTATACACAGGAGGCCAAGTTCTCTGTTTCTTGACCTCTGTCTCCCCCAAACTTGATTTATCTCAGCCTGAGGGACACCTTCCAGTCCATCATTTGTTTGTTCACAGTATCATGTGCAAAACAACCTTGGACCTTACAGAATAGGAAAAATTCAGGCCCAGCTAGTAGGCCACATACCCTCTCAACAAGACTGCTTACAGACCAAAATCAATTTTTGCTTTGCTTGACCTAGTGGCAAAGTGAGCAACTGGACCCACATTTAGGCACACCCATTGCACTTAAACCATCTCGGGAAGAAAAACACTAAAGGATGCATGGAATTCTGGCAATGATCACAGCCACTGGCCACATCCCAGTCCACACATGTTTATGTTTACTGTGCCACTGAAGACAGGAGGGTTTATTAGGGCTCCTTCGTGTTTTATGTCAAAGTGTTTCTACCTCAAATTTCTTAGAGTTTGAGACATTTTTCAGTATGTGGCCAAGATGGATAAGTCTACCTCCGAGTAAGTAAGGTACTACACCATATGGGATACATCTGTGTCAGGTAGGCTTCAGAACTGGTATTCAGGTCTCCAATTTGCTCCTGTCCCACCAATGATTCCAAAATAACAGGTGAGAAGGCAGCAGGAAGGAATTAACTACACACCATGTGCAAATCAGCCTTACTTGCTCCAGAGATCAGTTTGCACCTATCAGTGTAGCCCATCCTATTAAGCCGCATCCCCCTCAAAGAAGAAATGGGTGTGTTTTATTACTGATTCAACACATGCAGAAATTACGCCGGTTATACTCCAAATGACCAGACTCGGGGGCATATGTACAAGCCCCTATCGCCAACACGTCACTTTTACGGATGTTGTGGTGGCGATAGGGGCTGCGCCTTATGTACAAGGCAGCGTTAAGCCACTTAATGTGGCTTAACGCTGCCTTGTACATAAGGCACCCTTTCACGCTATGGTTAGCGTGAAAGGGGCGTGCAGTGGGTGTTGTGGTGGGCGTTCCACCGCAACACCCATTGTTTTTGACACTGCCCCCTATGTACAAGGGTGACGTACATAGGAGGCAGCGCCAAAATTAAGACCAGGAAAACCCTGGTCTTAAGTTGGCGAAACGAGGAGAAATGCATTATTTCTCCTCGTTTTTGCTTTTTCCATGTGTGCTGCCTTGTGCAGCACACATGGAAAAAGCAAAATGCCATGGTTTGTGTATGTACAGGAAGGTGTCCTTTTCTGTACATAAACAACCCTTTTAAAAAAATACCATTTCGTCACTTTCATGTGTGCTGCATGAAGCAGCACAGATGAAAGTGACAGAACTGCATTTTAGGATTGTTTATGTGCAGGAAGGGACATCCTCCCCTGCACGAAGACACTCTTGCACTCTGGTGCAAGGGGTGTCTGCGTGCTGGCGCTAAGTTGTTAAACTTAGCGTCATCTGAGGAAACGCAAGGCTGCACCACATTCTTGTAAATATGGTGCAGCCTTGCGCTTCAGAAGTGGCGGAGTGTGTCGTTAAGCCAAGGAGGCTAACGACACGCTCCGCCACTCCTGTACATATCCCCCTCTGTTGCATATACATCAGACCCTTTGAAAATGAGAGAGTGAGAGGAAATACATTTAAGAGGCTTTTGCAGAACATTAAATCCATAACTGAGGAGAACTTACCATATATTTTTTAAGCTCTCCAAGCTGGAGCTCTATGCTCTTTAGCTGGAATGCAAGGCCCTCTTGTGGTTGTTTTTATGATTGCATTTTCTGTGCCCAAAATGTTAAAAGAAAGACTCAGAAATGTGTTGGTTTTATTTTTCTAAAAGAACAAAAAAACAATATGCCTCTGACTATTTATTTAAAAAGTTTTCACCCACAAACTGCAGCGATAAAAACTATGCTAAAAGAAAGACTCACAGACATGCTTTTTAGTAAAACTTTATTAAAGATTTTTATAACAATCAATATTAATAAGCATTGCATTGTGTGAATTACTGAAATATACATTCATTTAAAAATACTGTTGATTTTGGGGAAAAAATGATATATTTGCTTTATATATATTGATATGCTCACCCCTCGAGAAAGCCAATAGGCTTACTTTTTATATTTTGGTGTTGTGACTCTTTGACAAAGTCTGTAAGTCTGCCTGAGTGTGGGCAGGACCTGCGAGACCAACCACACGCAGCGCGTGCCAGAAGGTGGTGTGCTGTGGGAATATTTACTTTAAGTTAAAAAAAAAAAGAAATCCCTAGAAATAGAATGAAAAAGCCAAGGGTTAAAGTAATGTTATAGTTAGGTGAAACTCTCAATGACATCATAACATTGTAAACTAAAAAAACACTGAAATTCACCAGTTATAGTTATCTCAAGTAACTATAACTCGTGCCCAAAGGTAACTATAACTCACGCCCTTGCCATGTACTGCTAATTACCCCACATATTACATCACTCATGACATGTTCTATAACATCATTGATAATGACATTTGAAAATACGTCATTGATGACAAAACTGTGCATGGCGGGGGTACAAGATATAGTTACTGAAGTATATGTGTATGTATTGTAGTGGCTGTCATTGTAGTGAGTGTGTTGTAAGTGTTGTGAGTTTGTCTTTGTGGTAGTAACATATTTGGGCTAGTATGATCTGGAAAGACTCTACGTACCAAGTATGCAGGGTACCTAAACCTGAAAGATAAGCCTGTGCTGCACTTGTCATAGTGTTTGAATGGACTCAGGAGTTCATTACCTCCAAAAGCACTAACTGTACCATTCTGTTGGCAAACTGGTGCTCTTGTTTCTTGACATAGCTCAGAAGAAACATGGTTGCACTTCTCTTAGTTATCTGGCACTGTCACAGTCTTACCAGTTTTTTTAACAATGATTTGATTTGATTGATTTGATTTGAAAACTTATAGAGCGCGCGATTGCCCGGAGGAGTCTTGGCGCTAGGGTCGATGTAAAAAGGATTGCCGAAGAGGTAATGAGCTGTCTTAAGAGGTAAAAAGCCACATTTTTACGGCGTTTCTAAAAGTCAAAAGCGAGGGGCTATTTTTTATCGTAATTGGGAGAAGGTTCCAGGTCTTGGCTGTCTGCAACAACAAGCTTCTCCCCCCCCCACCTGACCTGCTTGAATTTAGGTAGCTGTAAAAGTTTTGCATGAACAGATCTCAGGCTTCTGACTGGCTCGTACCGTTTCAGATGTGTTTTTAAAAACTGCGGTGCTGAACCATGAAGGGCCTCTTCTCCATTGGCAGCCAGTGAAGGGCTCTCAGTCTGTGAGCGACTGGCTCTGATCTGGAAATATCCAGCACCAGCCTTGCTGCTGCGTTCTGTAGACGCTGGAGTTTAGTTAAATGTTGGACTTGCATCCCAGCATACAAGGCGTTGCCGTAATCCAATCTGGACAAGGCCAATACCGTAACTAGTGTTTTACATGAGTCTTGGGGGATAAAAGGCTGTAATCTTCTTATCATTTTTAAAATGTACCAAACAGTGGAGGACAATTTATTTATCTGGGCGTTGAAGGTCAATTTATTATCAAATATGACTCCCAAATTTCTGACTTTGTCCACTGGGGTTGGGCACTCACCCAAGCTGACTGGCCACCATTTAGGCGACCAAACGTCCGTATCTGGCCCCAACAGCATAACTTCGGTTTTATCACCGTTTAATTTTAGGCAGTTGAACTGCATCCATTTATTAACCTGCCTCATGCAGTCATTGAATCCGTCGGCTGTTTCCTCCATATTGTTGGAAACTGACACCACTATTTGGGTGTCATCTGCGTATGAAACTGGCAGGAACCCACACTTTCTTATTATCGATGCCAATGGAGCGACGTAAATATTAAAAAGAGTCGGACTCAGGTGTGAGGAAAAATATATATCTATATGTTTGCATCAGCCAAATAAGTGAATCAATCCCAAATTCTCCTCCACACTATCTCAGACCCACTGAGCTAACTAGGTCTGTCTCTGACCAAACTGCTTGCTCTGTGCTCCTAAAATCACCCCTCCTTTACAAATCTATTCCAGCCTGACCCAAGGACCTTTATTGCCCTCTCTGACACGTCCTGGGTTAACAGCTGTCAAAAGCCTCCAATTCTTGCAGGTTTCGCTTAAACTTGCTTTCTGTTCCCTTGTGTCCTTATTTTGCTCTATGTCTTGTGCTTGCATGACAATTCTATTTGTATATGTACAACCGTATTTGGCCTTGTCCACATCTAAAGATTTTACTGATGACAGCACTTTCTGCCCTATATATGCTCCCCTGAATATCTATATGGGGCAGAAGAAGCTTGTTCCAAGACGTGACACTGCGTCTGCCTTCTGCCTTGGCATGCCAATAAACGGACAAAGGTGCAAGAACATTTCCTGTGTTTTGTGGCAGCTGGGGTCTGTTTGCTTTGCGTCGCTCTGAGGAGGGTTGGAAGATTTATTACCCAACAAAATGGTGTCAGAAGTGGGATGCATTGAAGGACTGTAATGTCACCAGTTGGTAAGTAGGCTGTAAAGCTAAAATAACTTGCTGGAGTGACCTTTCAGTGTTTCAAATGCTCAGTTAGAACATAGTATTTTTTAAAAAAGAGAGAGAGGGGGTAGTAACTGGCATCTAATCTAACTAGGGGACTGTAGAGAAACATTCATTGAATTTTTTTCATCATTGATTGAATTTTTTTTTTCATCATTGATTGAAATTTTTATCATCATTGATTGAAATTTTTATCATCATTGAAATCTTTCTCTGTATCAATACCTTTGAGTTGATATGTGGCAGGGGTCTACGGGACCCCATACACAACAGGAGAGCCTATGCAGGACAATCATTTATGACCCAAAAGTAGAGGGACGAAGAAATAAAAACAACCCTCCCGGAGTGTAGCGTGGGAAGCATTGACTATTGGCTGGCGGCAAGACACAAGGAAATGATTTTCAAATTTGCACTGTTCTGTCATTGATCAATGACTGTATTTAATTATGTTTATGTGTTGATCTTTAAAAGTATTGTTCCGCTATGTTTCTTTCAATTGCTTCTTTGAGTGATATCAAAACAAATTGCATCAGAGAAGTCAAATTGTTTTATGTGGTGTCTGAGTGGTCCACAACTGTTGATTTTTTTTTTCTCTCAAGTCTCTCTATCCAAATCTTAACAAATTTTTCCTTCCAGGAGACAAATCTGTTTATCTTTCAGGGTTTAAAATTGTGAGTGAAGGGCACAATGGGCACCGGCAATTCTAAAGGAACTATGGAGGTGGTAAGGCCTCGCATGGTGAAAAAGACAAAACAATTGTTTAAACAACTGTCATTAGAGAAGGATTTTAAATTACCAGCAGATAGCCCTGCAGCTCAGGTTGTAAAATATACAAATTGTTTAGAATATGTAACTCCTTTTTGCGCGCTAGTATGGACGTGGAAAGGGAATGAAGGGCTGTGGCCTAGATTTGGTTCTCTTGAGATAGATGATATTGAACGCTTGACAGAAAGTATACACTTAAAGGGTGACCCATCATGGGATTCACACTATGTAAAAGATTGTTTACAGCAGTGGCTTTCAATTGCAAAAAATAAAGCTCTCCTTTCAAAAAAGAAAGGCCAGGGGAATGCCTCCACTGAATACAGAGACTGTTCTGCAATAGCAATGGTGAATAGTGAGTGCAAGAAGCCTACTAAAAAACAGCTAGAATTAGCAAAAGATTGGCCCACATCTTATAGCCAGTGTTTATTGGAATTAAGTAACTATGTGCAAACAGAACAGCATTTGTTGTCACTTTTGCAAAAGTGTGGGTTTTCAACAATTGAAGCAGACCGGGTTAAAGAAATACCAAATGCCACTACTTGTAGAAGGGCTGCTGCTCTGCTATGTATTTGGACACACCGCCAAGTAAATATTGACATAAATAAGTTAAAGAAACTGTTTATCACCTCCAAGCCTCAAGGCCTTTTTGTCAAACTGGGGGAAGGAACAGACAATGAGCAAATAACTAGTAGCACATTGACTGAGGAGGAGATTTTGTTGCTTACTGAGGAAGAAAGGAAAAGACAGAGAGTAGATGCAAATAGTGAATTTAATTCCTGGGTCTCAGATAGAGCCAGCAATGAGAACAGCCACCAAACATTGGGACAAAACATCCAGTCTGCAGGACCTGTTTCTCCTGCACCTCAATTCTCATCCCCTCCTCCAGCAACTTCAATTTACCCATCACTTTCAGGCCCCTACATACAGTGTGAAAGACATAACACACCTGAGCAAGCACTGGCCAAGCTTATCACGTGTACCTTATTTCCACATATCCCTGGAAGGTGATTTAACTAGGGTATCTGACATACCAACTAGCCCCAGAGAGGGCAGTTTTAGAACACCAGTCCCGAATGGGCACTTATCCTTAGGAGGGGACATGCTACATGCTTTTGGATCCCGAGCCCAACCTTCCACTTTTGGTCTGAGGGAAGATTTAGGGCTGAGTGCAAAAGAGAGAAACGATAAAGAGGAACACGAGCAGTTGACACACCTGAGGAAAGAGGCAGATGAGTTCCAAGAAGAAGTGAACACTGATAGGGAGGAAATACAACGCTCCATTAATAAACTACAGGATAAGCTAGAGAGGAGGGAACGGCTGATACATATACGGTCACGAACACGGACCCTAAAGGGAAAGGGTGAGAACTCATATACTGATGACATACTATTGAACACTAAACTAACTGCACCAAAAATAGTGTTGGGGGGGACAGCCATGCTAAAGCCATGGACCCCCTTGGAGAGCAACCAAATGACTAAGGACGCGCCTGACCCACTCACTGCCAGTGTGAAATATTATGAGTGGCTTCATAAAATATGTATTGCCTATACC